>CAKKOB020000189.1:0-44486 GCA_918844115.2 Phlebotomus perniciosus | reverse complement strand
ATGTTCAGTGGTGTGGAAGCCATCAGACACGGCTATTCTCTCCAATTGGTGGATCTTCAAGGTAGGAGTGAGTCAGAGAGTATATGAAAAAGCAAATAATCTACAGGGTTATTAGAAAAAATGGTTTTCTCATGGGGAGATGTATTATGGCCAGAAAGACATATACCACTTCCAACAATTCCACATTTTGTTTAAAAATCAAATTCGAAAGCTTTGAAGAGCTTTTAAAGAAAGCTTTCTAAGAAAAATGTCTAGAACTTTCTAAGAAAGATTTCTAGAGCTTTCTGAGAAGACTTTCTAAGAATGTTTCTTATATAGCTGTATTTGGAAAGCTTTCTCAGAAAGCTGTCAAAGTATGTTTTCTAAGAAAAGTTTCCAAAGAAAGCTTTCTGGGAAACGTTTCTGAAGCTTTCTAAGAAGGGATTCTAAAGATTTTTAAGATGGGTTTTGAAGGCTCTCTGAGAAAGCTTTCTATTATAAGAAAGGTCTCTAAAGCTTTCTGAGGAAGTTTTCTAATAAAGAACTTTATAAAGCTTTTTATGAAAGGTTTATAAAGCATTCAATGAAATCTTAAAGAAAATCTGTAAAAACTCTCTAGAATTTTCAAATGCTTAGCGAGAACTTCAAAAGTTTTAAAAATTATCCGAAAGCTTTAAAAAAAATTTCAGTTTTTTAAATGCTCGTAAACTGAGCTTTACATTAATTTTAGAAAGCTTTTAGCTAATCTAGCTTACAGTTTTCAAAGTTTAAGAATTCCTTAAAAGCTCCTGAAAGTTTTCAAAAGCTCTTTAAGAAACTTCTAAGCCCCTGGAAGAACTTCCCAAAGCTCCATCTCTTCCTTGGAAGCTTTCAAAATTACTTGAGTTATCTTAGCACTTCCACTCAACTTCTCAAAGTTCATACGCACTTCCATTCAAATGTACACCACTTCTGCCCATAATATCTCCTCCTTGGGTTTTCTTTTATGAATGAAAATTTAACGATTTGTAGCAGAGCTGCTCAAAAATTTTGTTAATTTTTGAAAAATGTACTGATTTGACTTGGCAAGGCGCCTTCAAGTGCTTGAGTTAACACGATCTAGGTATATTAAATAGAAAATGGTTCAAAATGGAAAGCGGTCCATACGCTTTGAACAATAGCTGTCTCACGGAGAAACTTTCATTTGGTAATGCTTTATTTAAATGACGTTTATTTGATGTTTGGGAAAAAAATTCGATACTTTGAGCTTTAATTCGACACTTTTCAAAACTTTCAAAAGCTTTTACAAGCTATTTATATTTCATGACATTATCTAAGACTTTCGTATCTTCTATATAAATTTTTAAGTTTTGAAAATCATTTTTAGAGCATTTGAATTTTCATTTAATCCCTAGCACTTTCAAAAGCTCTAAATCGCATTCAAAAACTAAAATAGAGACATTTTTAGGGTAAAAAAGCACTGAATTCGTTCTGCTTTGAATTTCAAAAGCTTGCAGACTCACCCTTTAATATTGAGAGACTTTTTTAGAATTCTCTCTGGTAGAATCAATTTGCCATCGAATCGTGGTAGAGTTCAGTGCAAGACAGGTGGAATAATCGGAAGTGATTTCCATATGCTCAATTTACAATCATTCTCTTCTTTCCATTTCATCGTAAAAGGCAATGAGGGAGGCTGGTGTTCCACCGGGTGTTGTTAACTTCGTCCCCGCTGATGGACCCACTTTTGGCACGACAATCACCCAATCCATCCACCTCAGTGGCATCAATTTCACTGGATCTGCTCGGTAAGTGGTGCAATTTTCTCCAACTTCCACGGGGTCGAGAGACGTGTGTTGTTGATGGGGACTTACCCGAAGGCGGGGATGGGGGGAGGATAAGAAAAAGCGCACCAGTTTGAGGAAATGGGATAAATTGCAATATTCCTTAAGAGTTATATGGTGAAGAAGTAGTGGCCAGCAATTGTGCAAAAGAGCGAGATGAACGGCCATGTAATTGGAAAAAATTTCTTTTTTCACGCAGGACATTTCAGTGGTTGTGGCAAGAAGTGGGCAAAAATGTGGCAAATTACAGGAATTTTCCACGACTTGTGGGCGAATGTGGTGGCAAAAACTATCACTTTGTCCACAAATCCGCCCACATTGACACGGTTGTGGCGACAACGTTGCGCTCAGCTTTCGAATACTCTGGCCAGAAGTGTTCAGCCTGCTCTCGGATGTATGTGGCATCGTCCATTTGGCCCCAAGTAACTTCTTATTTGTCCGCTTCAAAAAGAGAGTGGCGAAACTTTTATGTGGTGGCCACGTAACAAATGTTCACATCTTTTATACTATTATCATTTTTCCTTTCCTCGTTTTAGCTCTGGTGGGTTCTTATACAGCATCCCAGGCACTGCTATTGTGCTTGAATTGAGAATAGATGCCTTACAGTGCTTTAGAGAAGAGAGATGAAAGTTTAAAATTTACAGGCTAGAATGAGCTTTTAGAAATGCAGGAGGAATATCCTTAGATATTGACACAAAAAGAACCGCACCGTTGATAGTGGGAATAAACTCGAGGCGAAATTTTCTTTTAAGACACCCAGAAAAAAACTCGATTTTCAACCATGAAAAAAAGTAACTAATTTTGAGACAAATTTATTTTGCTGAACATTTATGTATATAGTTTTTTATCATCTTGAGGACCTGCTCATTTCTTTGAAATGATTTAACATTTAAAAACATTTCCATTTTCGAAAAGAAAAACAACTGAAAAACATGAACCGTTTTGTGGCATTTTCTGCCATTTATTCTTTCTAAGTAACTTTTTTTGATTTCTGCAAATTCTGATTGAATAATAAAATCTTAATAAACAATTTAAAAAAAATTTCAAAAACAACAAATCAACAAACTAAAATACAAAAAGGTAGAAAAGATTTTGAGTTTCTGCGGTAGAAATTAGAATTTCAAATTCAAATAGCAAACGTTAAGTTCATAACGACTTGGTTCCGCTTCTGGGCGTCTTATTATATTAAAATTGACTGTATAAGAATCCCAGCTACTCATATCCTTTTCCCCAAACTATTTCTCCCTTTGTAATTCCTTTCTAGATTTCCCTCTTCTCTTGTGCACTCCTTTTGCCAGTCTAAATGCGCCATTTCTCTTTCTTGTTCTCTCTACAACCACTCTGAATGCACTATAGATCAAATCGAAGATGTTGGAAATGCGAAAAACTCTACAAGTTGGAGATCCGACAAATTTCACCAATTTCACTGGTGCAGTTATTGATTGTGCCGCCTTTGAGAGAATTGTTGGCTTTATTGAGTACGCCAAGGAGTCGAATGCAGTGCAAGTCCTCGGGGGTGGATGCTATGACAGGAGCAAGGGTTACTTCGTAGAGCCAACGATAATTCAGACACAGGATCCAATGGATAGAACAATGAAGGAGGAGATATTCGGACCTGTCCTCACCGTGTATGTGTACGAGGATGAGCATGTAGAGGAGGCAGTGAAATTGGTTGGGACCACCACAAAATTCGCCCTGACCGGAGCAATTTTCGCCAAAGACCAGTGAGTTGATTCCTTTTCATTATTATAGTTTTGGCCCTTTCCTTTGTGAGAAGTCTTATGGTGATAATTTAATTTCCTCCTATACTGACTTTTCGGCAGCGCTTCCATTTCTCATCTCATTTTACGCCCCCGCCCCCCCCATATTATGTACATTTGTGTGTGGTATCCCATAGACTCTTGTTCTTCATTCTGTTAACAAACTTTTGCCAGGGAATTCTTGAAACGTGCACTGGAGGAATTCAGAATGACTGCCGGAAATTTGTACTTAAATGATAAATCAACTGGATCCGTTGTGGGTCAGCAGCCATTCGGAGGCGGTAGGATGTCTGGCACTAATGACAAAGCGGGCGGGCCTCATTATATCCTCAAATGGACCACACCGCAAGTCATTAAGGAGACATTTACACCACAACTCGATGTTTTCTATCCCAACATGTAGAAGGAACAAATGAATGGTTGAAATCTCAACTTTGTGTCAAGGTGGCGGGGAGCTTTTATCATGGTACTCAAGACAACTCTTCTTACATACTCTCTCTCTCTCAGTACTTTATACTTATACCCACTTTGGCGGCACTTTGGAAGCACTAAAATTCCATCATTCTCTGCGACTCTCAATTTTCTATACACATTGTATGCGGGTAGAAAAAAAGAACACCCCACCATTGCAAGTTTATGAGTTTTAGCTAAGAGAGAATTCTCATTTGTAAATGCCACAAAAATAATTTAGTAAAATTCCAATATAAACCGTGCAAGAATGTTTGAAACTCTTGAAGAATCTTGTTGAGATTTTTCACTGAATGCCAACAAGATGTTATCCAGATTCCAAGATAAATTGATAAATCCTTTTGGTAAATATTAACAGCAATAAAACATGGAGTTCATGTGCTTCAGCAAGAGACGAAAGTTTTAGCCAAAATATTCCAATACAGTATTTTCCTGTGAGAAATTTTACACAAAATCCACATTGTTGTTTACAAAATTTTATGAAGCAAATAGTGAATATGAAAGTTTGTTTTGTAAAGAAATTGCTTTTGGAATTCATTAAAGATGCAATTGGCCAGAAAATAAATACTATCTATACTTAAAAAATAAACATAACATATTTTTGTACGAAAAACATTTTACTCCAATTTCATGCTCTTAAAATAAAAATTCCGGTACTTTTAACCCTTTGAGATCGTTATCTGTTTGCATTCTTTTAAGATTAATATGATGTGATATCTTTTCAATAGCCTCAGAGTGAATATGAACCCTAGATTATATGCATTTTATTATATACATTTTATATATATATTGTAATATATTTTCTGCGAAAATGCTGCAATAAATCATACACCATACTAACGAGCACACTATCGAAGCACAACTTTTCTTACCGGGATTTGCACTACTTTATCACAAGATTAGTGCTTATACCATCATATTTTCACCATATATGAACATGGAAAATTTATATAATTTTATTAATCCCAAGCTTTTCACTTTAATGTTATATATAGGTAACTTTTTGATGAGCGCCATCGACAGATTCAAAAGCGAACCCTTATCTTTCCGTGTAAAAAATTTCATGTTATTTTTTTCTCCATAGAGTGATAATGTTAAATGTCTTGGAAATCTGTTCTGTGTAGATTATTCTATGGCGAATTGATGAGTATATCGTAAATATTTTATTTTGCCATGACCATTTTCTCGCAGTGTCAATTTTAGATGAAACTTTATAACCTATGATGTGCTCAATTTTACGAACATCTCTTATCACCATCGGTAGTATAAAGTAAGACTTTCCATCTAATACAGCACGAAATTCCTCTGGATAATTCAGTCAAAGTCCATACTTTTACATCATTCAATTACGATGGAGAATCGGTTGGAAAGATTCGCCCCTCTCACGAGCAAAGTATCATAAATTTAAACATTGTGTGAGAGAGAGTTTTGCCATTTTCAAGCGAAAATTCCAATGCTCTGTCAGCAGGGAGGAAGTGGTGGGGGAGACCCTTTTGAATGAAAAACACTTTGGTGGAAATCAAAGAGTTTGAAACATTACCTCAACATTAATTCCTGGCACTGGGAAAGTCTTCTTTGCCGGATTCTCCTTTGGTGTGTATCTGTAGAATTCGCGTCGCCCTTTATACCATCTCGTGGAGTAGAGGTGCTCCCCTTCCAAGTCATACAGACACATGAGATTTCCGTCGTCGCCACTCCTGATCACTGGTGGAACACTCATTTGGATTATTCGCAAGGATAATGCTGTACCTGCAAAAATTCACCAATATCTCTCAATTTTCTACCCTCAACGCCAACGTCATTCATTTCTATTATGCTAAGGATGGGTGGTTGGGGGGAATAGTATTAACCAGTGATAGGGCTGCAGGGCGCACAGAGGCTGAGATTCTCACGGTTACCAGGAGAAATTGCTATTTGTATAAAAAATCGTTATTTCTTTTAATTAAAAAGAAATTCGGTTAGTAATTCATGGATAATTAGGGTGATTTTTTCTGTTTCCTCTTAATATATTTAGCATTCTAATTTTAAACATAATCTGATAGCAATGCTTTCGTTGCTCAATCACAATATTTGTCAATTCTTGCTTTGGAATCACTGGTAAAAGAGAAGCAAAGCTGTAAGCCACCATATGTGGGTGAAACATAATAATAAAGTAGAGGAGGATAAAAAAGGGACATTTAGTCACATTGTGACTATGTAATTGAATTCCATGGAGATTCCCTTTCACACAGAGAGAGAACTTTTATATATTGGCGTTGTTGGGGCGGGAGAATGAGGAGAAAAAAAAGAGGTGGTGGTGGGTATGAGATGAGAGAAATGAGGGAAAGGAAAAACATAGATGTAATCCCGACCATACATTTGAGGCATCACACCCAACGCACATTTCTTGAGCCTAAATATTGCACAGAGTGACAATTTTAATGATATCATCTTGGTATGAATTTACTGAATTTACTCAAGCATTTTGTTTGCAAAAGCATGCGTGAAAGTTAATCTTGGATTATGTATATTTGGTGGCTCTAAAATAGCGATAACGAACGAAAAAGCATTTTGAAGCCACCAACAGAATATAATAATATATTATTCTTATATTTATTTTACTCTATACTCATTTTATACACCAAATACCCCAACATCGCATTATCATTGTTGCGAAATGAACATGTTTCACTCGATTCCCATGCCACCTCTCACCCACCCACACTACAAATATTAGTCACCGCAAATTATCCATCTTCATAACATGGGAAAATTGCAATGTGGATGAAAATGCTGAAGCTTTTAAACACTGGGTGGTTTTCTCTCGATGAATACTCCTCTCCCCGCAAACTAAATAAAACACGTATGTTTATCTAACCATGTAAATTTCATACAATTTAAGAATTAAGAGAAGATTTTTCTCTAGATTGTACTCGCAGAGCTCTTTACATTTTGACAAAGAAGGTGAATTGCACAGCTGGATGAACCAATGAAAAAGTCAGTGAGATAGAAATTTATCATTTTATTTTAATTTTTGTTCTCCATGAAAGAGCTGTCTTTCACAAACATTAATAATTCATTTTTGTTGAGCATAATGTACAATGTTTCCCCAACATTCTCTACCCGGGAATATCATTGAGCATTTTAATATTCATCCATTATCTTCCATGTAAAGTGAATTGGGCTTTTGGAAAATACGCTCTCAGTAATATATTGCTGTAATCCCAAAAAGTTATACAATGTATTATTAACCTCTCAAGCAATCAAATACAGAAATATTCTGGAAATTTCCTAAATTTCAATTGAAATTACAATTGTGCTATTCTATTCGGCAATAGGGTGAAGGGAATCCTTGAATCTGACTTTGAAAAAGAATGTCGAAATTAAAAATTTGTAATTTAAAAATAGTTGCTTAAACGGTTTAAATAAATTTAGAAACTTATTAATTGAAAGTTTGAAAAATTCAAAACCGAGAAATCAAAAGCTTTCCCTGAACAAGCATTCGGAAATGTTGCAACTGAATTAATTTCTTTAAAAACCTCTCATAAAAATACTGCATAAAAATAATCCAAATAATGCTGCATCGAAAGAGCGCTGGAAATATTTTTTTAGCGCATGTTCAGCAAGCAATTTCACTAAACTACTCTCAAACTAATAATTCAATTAATGTACGAACGAATATATAGAGTCAATTCTCCGTTAATTTTCCACCCCAGTTCAAACTTGAACAATGTGTGGTACCCAGAGAGAGACTTTTTCACACTCGAGAATCGTGATGCAATTAAAATGTATTGAAAATAAATTGAGTGCAATCTCTTTCAATTGACTGCAGTCGAAGTGAGGGTGGTTCGCCTTCCAGCCAAGTGTAAATAAGATAGAAATTGCTCGGTCTTGTGAAATGTGTTGTTAACAATAAATTCACCAAAGCGCGTGGTAAAACTCATAATTGATATTGGAAGGTGTGGGTTGGAAATTTTACGCGGGACGATGCGAGGAGAAAAGGGTTCATGACTCGCGCACGCAGTTATTATTTATTGTTTGGTTGCCTCTTCAGGAGGTGTAAGTGGCATAAATGTGAATTATAATTAAGAATTTAGGATAGCTGTAATGGTGGTCTTGATTGTTGTACTTTTCCACGACAACATGGGCCAAAAAAGGGGGCGAGAGAAAAGCTGGAAGCCCCGGAGGAAATTCAGAGTGAAAAACAAGGGTGAACCAGCGTGAGAAATGTGTGTGTAAGCCATAAATTAAAAACTTTCCCACCCAGGCCATTTTATAGTATGAAGGCAGTTTTGGCGCAAAATTCACCATCATGAGGAAAAGACTCTGAAAGAGAGAAATTGTTAGATATTGAGGCGGTAGTACTTTCTCTTCCCTCAAAAACACATGAATGGCTTTTCGGTAACAACATTCAGTGGCGGGATGAAGAAGAGAACAGCAAGATCGGAAGTGTTAGGGCGAGAAGTTTTTGGGGGTAAGAGACTCCACTCACTTTGGCGCACATCTGTGTCAACAAAGTTGAAAATTGGCGCGAAGAAATCGATACAAACACACTCTCGGGGTTGCCGTTAACCCCTTTGACTCCACATCAATCCACCCACAATGGAGTGAGACAGTGCAGACAAAAGGGCGTTCAATTGCAAGATGTTTATTAATAGATTTAACTCAAGAAATATTAGTGTCTACTGCAAAATGAATTATCGCAAATTTTATGACAAACTGGAATCCTAATTGGTGAACAGTTCATAATTCAAATTTTTACGATAACTATCTAATAGTGACGATGCAAGATTTTGGACAAGGGGTTGACAAATAATGGAACCATTTCTTATATTAGGTTGTGCGAATGATAGAAAGGCTGAAATCATTGTTAATCCAGAAATTGCTAACGATTCTACTAAATCCATAATTTCAGAAATTCCAATGCACAAGTCTCAAGAGAGTACAAATCAGTACGTCTAGTCTTTTCTCATCCTATTAACAACCAATATTGTTGCCAAGAATGGCAAAAATGCCAAGAATAGTAAGAAGTGTAATTAATTTAATCGCTTATATGGATTGATTTCAACCCTACATGATTTTAATTTTCATCTCCATATAAAATGTTTTCTAGGTTTTCAATTAAACTGACTTTATAGTCCAGTTAGTCTTATATTTTCTCAAATTAATCACCAAAATTTATATTTTTAATCCAATATGAGCCATTGAATTTATCCTCCATTGCTATTGATTTTAAGAACATGAGGATCCCGGATATTTGTAAGAACTTTAAAAAAGCAAAACTTTTCCCCTAAATTTTAAATCTTTTTAAATCTTAAGAAATCTTATATTTCATTCTTAAATTAGTTCCATTTATTCAAGACACACGAGAATTTCCCAGACCAATGAAATGGCCAAGTGAACGTGAGAGCTCAGCATGTGTTATTCATGGTGCCTTGCTTTGCCAAGAGTATGACCACAAGTGTCAAAGATTTCTCTCTGATCCTGGATGACCACAATGGGACGTCAAAATCGACGCAGTTGACCACCCCTTGTGGTGTGTGAGAAAAATATGTATGGCTGTTTCTTTCTGAGGGTGGGAATGGGGGATGTTCTCACCCAGAAAGCGAATGCTGAGTGCGCCAGCAGTGCCTGGCATCGAGAAAGACGCCAGGCTGTGAGCGAGATATTTTCAGGATGTCAAAATCCTGCTGATTCATGAGAAATAAATTTGTGTGGCGTATGGAGAAATGCAAATTAGTTGTTTTGGCTCGGCGTTGGCGTCGCTCTTCCCACCCCCCCCCCGGTGTACAGCTTTTATATCTTTGCCGAGTGTGGGGGGAGGCTCAACCCTTGCTCCCTCCGATAGGAGAACACAAATGGCCTGTACCGGGGACAGGGATGATTGTGGGATGGGTATTTTGGGATGATTGGCTCTGCTACCAAATCAGACATTCTCAGTTGCTCTGCTTCATGTCGATAAGCGAGTCTCATATGCCCAGAATCACAACCCCTTGGAGTTCGTCTTGCATCAAGTGGGTGGGGGGAGGGGGGGTTAGAT
The DNA here is from genome assembly GCA_918844115.2 of Phlebotomus perniciosus. NCBI lineage: Eukaryota > Metazoa > Arthropoda > Insecta > Diptera > Psychodidae > Phlebotomus > Phlebotomus perniciosus. Next base: position 34,440 of record CAKKOB020000189.1, on the reverse strand, counting down.
TTTCGAGCAGGACCAGTTGAAAGTCCATCAGAAGGCCATTAATTCATATGTCCAACGCACGCCTCTTGAGCCCTGCAAGCCTTTCCTTCGCACATTTCCTCGTCCTATTTTCCCTCTAATAATGCCCAAGATCAAAATCTAAGATAATGCCAGGCCGTCGAATATCACACACACAGAGATTCCATTCTCGTTATTATTAAACACCCCCCTATAGCCGCAAGATAATAAATTTGGGTCAGCAGTGTTCATGTGGAGCGCTCCCGGAGGAGTGTTAATCAACGTCTACTTAAGCACGAAAGCTCCACTTCTGGGGCGTCTCAAAAGCTCCACAATTGAAGAGGCGACTGCCGCCAGTACTATAAACTCTCGCCTTGTCTGTCCTCATCCACCGTCCCATTTGGTGCTTTATGTGAGAAACTAATATTGCACTTTGGTGTTTTGCATGCGAACTTCACACTCACACAAACAACTTTCGCCACATTGAACAACCCTCAAAATAGCATCTTCGCCTCCGGGGGCCTCGCGGCGGGTGGTGCACGCGCGACCGCGACGGACGGGGAGTGTCTGTGATGAGGAGAATAATTTCCACCTAAAGCAGTGGAAGGCGCATCCTCAAACCCTCCACAATGCAATGGATGTATGCACTGAGAGGAATTATGTATAGCTAATCAAATTAAGATTTTCTATTATAAAAGAAATGCTAAGTTTAAACTTGGCACGTTGCGTTTAGAGAGGAGGAAATTTAATTATTTTTTTTTAGAACTGGTCTAAGAGTAGTCTAAAAGTGTTGGAAATTCAAACACCTTTCAAATGAGTACCCACATGATGAGGTTAATACTCGAGAACAACTTCCGGTTTGAAATTGGTTTAAACCTGGTTTAAGTTTAAACCGGTTTAATATCTTTGGGAACTCAAACACTTTTCAAATGAGTACCCACATGATGGGGTTGAGAATCGTGAACGAATTCTGGATTAAAACTGGTTTAAACCCGGATTAAGTTTAAACCGGTTTAATATTGTAGGAAATTTAAAGACCTTCCCAATGAGTACCCACATGATGGGTTTGGGGTGGGTAAAACCCTTGAAAAGAGAATTTCAAACATTTGACCTTGAAAAACCGTTAGACGAAATGTATGGAAGACATTGGCATGTATGAACGAAAAGTGCGTCTAGTGAATCTACAAAACATATGTGAAAATGAAAGAAATCGTTGGAGCCGTTTTCGAGATATACCAAAAAATATGTTTTTATAGGGGATAGGGAGGCTTTTTAGAAAAATGAAGGGCCTGGTCCTGATCCCAGGGTCGACTTGAGGGGGGGGTCTTCCGAAGACCCGAAGTCTCTATCTGCAATCGTTTGGCCTCCAGATCAATAACAGACGGATAAACGGATAATCGGATAAACATTCGGATTGTAGTATTTCTATTTTTGTGTCGGGGCGATAAAATAAATGTACCTAAGTAGTAAATTTGATGCTAAAATATCTTTTTAAAGAAACCGATTTCTTAATATTTTAAAGATTTTAAACATAAACTATTTTGGATAGATTAAAATATAATTCAAAACTCTTATTTCTCTCAGTGCATCCAAGGAATAAGGGTGTGTCAGCAGAACACGATTCAAATCGTGGGAAAATTAAGATGGTGCTTGTATGATAAGATTCAGCCCCCACACCCACTTACTGCACCCGGTAGTCCCCATTTTATTGCTCTATGTACTACATCGTGTATAACTGCCAACCTTTTGTGGTTCCGGGTTTCGTGTGCAACGTGAAACGCCCATTGAGCGCGCGATACCAGGCAAATGGAATTATTAATGTGCGCCACAAGTTTTAATGCCCCAAACTCGCAAGCACTGCTCTCCCCCATCCGCTTTGGGGCCATCTTACACCGTTGTTTCGATTCTCACTGTATCACCTTGTGCGGAAGTCATTTGTAGGCACAAGTGCAACATTTCTTATTTGTAAGATTAATGGAAGAGTTTGCACTTTCCGTCCATTTATGTTTCGTCTTAATTAAGGTGTACAAACAGAGAGTGGAATAGGGAATAATAGACGGGCGCCAGAGGATATGTTTTTCTCCCGCAGACATGGCTTTGTGTAATTTGATTTAAGACAAAGATCATTATGTCGGTTAATGTTTGGATAATAGTAAAGATAATGAAGACTTTGGGCGGTTTTTCTAACAGATTTGCTTTACGATTACAGGCAATTCGAGAGCCTGGATTTAGATAGTTACAAAACTTAGAGAATTCTCGCTGTTTCAAATGTAACTTGCCAGATGGCACACTATTGGTAAATGAGTCTTGGCTTAAGTTTGAAATAAGCAAAGATTTTTTTAAATATTTGACACGGGATTTGAGATGTCTAAAAATATATTTCAATTATTGCAAGAAAAGGACGAGTTCAAAGACTTTATATATTTGTTGAACCCTACTTCCAACTACCCCGTCCTCTCCTATTCACATTAAAGAGAAAAAAAATGAGTAGAAGCAAATTTCGTATTGGGTAAAAAAAAGCTCCATTCATTCTCATGTATGAGAATAATATTTCTAGACTTCTTCTTTGACCAAGACTTTTCCCAATTCCTCTCTTCTCTCCTTTTTATCCCATACCCACTTTGTCGACAAATAATATGGATGAAAAATGTTGATGGCGTGCGAAGAGGTGGAAGAAGTTGAAAGAAGAATTCCACTTATTCGACTCACACTCTAGGCGACTTGAATCCTTCGCTAGCTTGATAATACTTTGTTACTTTTGATGCATTTTTGTTGTCCATTTGTGGAGAAATTGAGCACCCCAGAGCAGATGGCATAAGGCCGAGTGTGAGGCTCTAAGAAAGTGGGGCGTCTTAAGATGGGAGGGCGGGATGGTGAGGTGGTGAGAGTGAAAAAAGAAACTGCTGTTGTTGCAGAAAGAGCTTTAGGGCAACTTTTCACAAGCACTGCCATGTCTATTTCTTCAATTTCAACCCAGAGTGAATGTGGCAGACTATTTCAGAGACTCTCAACTTACGGCCAAAACAAAACCATTCTGCATGAAAATTGGAAAGAAAGGGACACACAAAGTGTGTGCAGGGTGGGTGGGGGGTGGGGCATGAGAAAAGAAATGAAACATCGAGAAAAATTTCCACATATCTATATATATAGGGAGTGCGATGTCAAAAGAAACAGAACAAACCGAGAATATGAAATGTGAAAAACAATTTTCTTTCACTTGTTTATATGTACTTATCAAAACAAAACATTAAGTGTTCCGGTGAGTAGAAAAATATTTTGTTGACGCTTTTTACAGTGCTTACATTGCGGGGAAAATAGGCGAAAATTGGCCATTTACGCCCTCAAGCAATTTTCAAATAATTTTCACTCATGTTATGCTTTGCAATACATCACAAATTGCAACAAGAAATGGAAAACACCACTCGTGAATAATTTCACATGAAATTGTTTGGGAAAGTTGAATAGAAAAGTATATATCTAAAAATAAAATATATAACAGTGAGGGTGTTTCGTCTTTTTCGAGAAAATTGCAAAAAGAAACTTTGACAAATGTTCTACAAATCAATGCATATTGTTGAGAGAGAGAAAAAGTTCAAACTCTGAAATGTTTCAAATGTAGTTTTTCGGTATTTTTTTTAAATAACTTTTGAAACTAAATATTTAATTTTCCTCGCTTCACCGGGGGTTCATTTGGATTAACAGAGATTATTCATTTAACCACCATCAACATCACTAAATCATTTCCGCAACAGATAGATTTTAAAATAGTTTCGCTGACAATTTCTCTGTGTGTGATAATTAAAATTGCAATGTTAAATTATTTGTTACCATGACAGTAAAAGCTTGATTATCATTTTCGAATAAAAGTCCAAAGGGCATGATAAATGATATTAATTGAATCAATTCCATAATGTTATGAATAATTTCAATTTGAAATGAAAAATTAAATGTATATTGTTTTTTACCCGTAATGATGCTCTGTTGCCAAGAGCATGTATAAATTAGTGGCATAATTCCATTTAAATTGCATGTGAGCGAGATGGAAGAAATTGTGGGATATTTTGGCAAAAAAGCACGAGTGACAGAAAGTATCCAAATGCATTAGTGTCCGGGTAATTTATTCTATAGGACTATTAAAGTGCTATTAGTTACAAACTATAGTGCATAGTTGGGAAAATTGATCAATAAATAATATCAAATTGGCAAAAATTCGATTTTGACTTTTTGACACGTCATATCGCGATTAAACAGATTTTCAATTTCATTTATTTCCATTTTAGGGAAAATGGCCATTGCAAATTGCACAGCATGCACTCCAAATGGGTTTACAAGTGCTAAATAAAATAAATATTATTGGTCACGTTTCCTCAGATGCTCGTAAAAACCATTTCGACTTGTGATGGAATTCGCGGGAAATTCAATTTTTCAATATGCCACATAATCAATGGAAAACGATAGGGAGCTTTCGGAAAAGTAAATCCTGAAATAATCTTACTTTAATTCTTCTGTAATAAACCAAGGCGGGGGAGATATTATGATCAGAAGTGTTGTACATTTCAATGGAAGTGCGCGAGAGGTTGAGGAAGTGAAATGAAATAATAAGATCAGTCAAGTAGTTTTGAAAGCATCCAAGGAAGATCAGGAGTTTTGGGAAGTTCTTCCGCAGAATTATAACATAGATTTTTCTTAAAGAATTTTGGGAGATTTAAGGAAATTCTCGAACTTGAAAAAGTTTGTTAGTTCAAATCTTTGTAAAATTGCTGTAAAAGTTCATCAGAAATTAAAACTTTTGAAGTTCTTGCTAAGCTTTTGAAAATTCTGAAAAGATTTTGCAGATTTTCTTAGAAAGCTTTCTTAAATACTATTAGAAGCTTTCTCAAACAGGTTTAGAAAGCTTTCTTAATGAACTTTAAGCTTCCATAAAGAGCATTTGAAAGCTTTCTCAAACAGGTTTAGAAAGCTTTCTTATAAAGCTATCTTCAAAAGCTTACAGAAACAGCGTTAAAAAGCTTTCTTAAACAGCTTTAGAAAACATTTTTATAAACCTGTCTCAGAAAGCTTTCTTTAACAGCTTTAGAAAGCTTTCTCAATGAGCTTTAGAAAGTATTCTTAAAAAGTTTTAGAAAGCTTTCTTTTAAAGGTTTACAAAGCTTTCTTAAACGGCTTTAAAAGTTTTAGTATAGAAAATAAAATTGATGGGATTAATGCTCCTGAAAACTTCCGAATTTGAACTTTGGGGAGCTTTTCTACAAAATATGGAAGTGGTGTACGTCTTTTTGATCATAATATCTCCCCCTTGTAATAAACTGAGAGATATTGTAAGCCCTGACTTCTAACTAAACATTAGATACTAGCAGATTTTCATGCAGATTTTCCAACCATTAATGTCTTTCTGAACTAATTGCAAATGGGTGAGGTTGCGACAAAAATGTGAACATATGTATGAGCTTTCCATTTTCTCGTCCGATAGTTACAATAAATACATGAACACGAATGGTAGAATATTGTGGTGGAAATTAATTTACACACCCTCGGGGTTATAACGACAAATTCTATTTTCTCAGAGTCAATAGACACTCCCCTAAGTGGATTAAAGTATACTCTCACATTTGGAATACTTTCCACAATTTACATAGTGATGTTGATTCTTTGACAAACTCATCTCTGGCATAACTCGGGGGATCATTTTTGCATTTCCACCCGCCTTAACAGTGTTTATATTTCCAGCTAATAACAATTAAAGTGACTTATCAAAACTGTCGCAAAAGTTGCTGGCAGATGTAATACTTTCCTTTTGGTGGCTTTTAACAAAATGCCTTCCAGGTTGTTAAACTATCTCAACAGCGAGATAAGGGCTATTTCACCATCTGGCAAATATTTAAACTCGTTGCGGGTGAAAACTAACAAAATCATTTGTTGAACTCATCCCCCGGAAGTAGAGGATTCAACTATATACAATATTATATATCCCTGGGATAAATAACGTTAATTATTTTCCATTGAGTGGCAAAAATCAATTAATTTGCTTTCAAAATCTCAATATATTATAATTTATTGTCACCATTTGATGCTAATAATGGAAAATTTGATTTTGTAATTAATTCCCTTATTAACACGCTCCTAAATATTGAACGTTGATAATATTTCACGTTCTCCCGGTAAGAGTAAAACTTTTGAAAAGCGTGATTCGTTCTATGAAAATTTTTGTCAAAATGAAATCTTGAAAACAGCTTGAGGGAGATGGAAGAAAATTTTCAATAGTGGAAAAACTTTCATCAGATTTCAACAGCAGCTTTGCTCCAGGCGTCCACGTGTCAATAGAGATGAACTCTTCATGGATAGATCCGCAAAGGAGGAAGTCAAAAGACGCCCCGGGAGGCCTCTATACCGCATTTTCATAGATTGTCTCACGACAGCAACGACTCTCGCATCCCCTTGTGAGATTTAAAGCTCCTCAGAACTTCAAGAATTATCCGAGGAATTTCTCGGAAATGGAGTTTAAGAAGAGATGTTTAATCTTTCCTTTAAGAAAAGATCCCGCCTTTGTAGACTAACATCTAACTGTGGAAATGCAAGGATTTTTCACTAAAAACATGAAACAAAATTAAACTTTTCACCCCGTATATATAGTGAGTGATGCGGAGAATATTTCGTTAAAATATTATCATGGCGAGAACATTCTTTTCCGAATGGTATTGCACCCCAGAGTAATTAAATAATGGACAAATTCTCGAGAATTTTTGGGATTCTTCTCTAACTTTTTTACGCTTCCCTGAAGTCAGCTCATTTTATTGATCCAAATATTAAAATTATGCACACGGCGTTTCTCTGTGCCATATGGACAGAAACTCCTGGCGAGGCTATAGGTATGTATGCAAACTATATAGCTGTTAAATGAATTTTAAATGCTTGTTATCGCTCTTGCTTTAAAATTTAATATCTTTTATGTTAGAATGTTGCAGGAAAGAACAAAAAACACGCGATTGAAGTTGTTCTAGATAGATAATACAGGTATTTAGGTATTTAGTTTTAGTTATTTAATAATCTGTGAATGGAAAAACACAGAGTTTGAAAGTATCGAAAGATAAATATATTATAGTTTCCTACAACAGCATAATGAATATGTGTAGATATTTTCTGAAAATTATAGCAATGACCCAATCGATAAATTGAAGTAAGATTAGCCTTATAGTTTTATCACACTAAGTTATTAGTCCATTAATTAATGAGCTGAAAAATTAAACTTATCTCCGACCTCACTTCATAACAGTTGGGTACTTATAGGGTGGAGGCATGACTCAAGGAACGTCTTCACTTGGGGAACGGTTCAAATAAAAATCTTAATTCTGGGGTTTTTTGATTTTTGAAGAACCTAATCTCTCTATTATTCAAAGCGCTAAGATGTCATTAAAAATGAATGAATAAACTTCAGAATTAGGACTTTTATTTGAACCGTTCTCCAAGTCAAGACGTTCTTTGAGTCATCCACCCTACTTTTTAGAAGAGAATACCCATCTATCGTTTATTTTTATTGTAATAAGCGTAATAAAGAAACCTCTATCCTATAATAGGTTGTTGTTGTCGTAATTTTTCTGCTCGAAAACTTTTCCTTGTGTTCTCGTGGTTATCATAACCTCAAAGATTTATTTAATTTAAATTTAATTTAATTTATAAAAAAGAGTTTCTGGATATGAGTGAGTATTTTCATGATTTAGGCAGATAAATTTCTCTAAATTCTCTTCATTTTTGAGATGATTTTCTCAAAAATCATACCAACGATTTTTTATTTTCCACAATTTATCCATACATGCCAGGTTTTCTCGAGGTTAAAAGTTTTAAAAGCTAAAAAGTTTATTACTCGCTCTAAACTCATTCTGTGGGTATTCGTTGAAGAAGTATTTGGATTTCCTATAAAATTTTCTCCACATTTTGCGCTCACTTTAAACATAATTTTAGTTTAGTATGCAACACTGTTATATTCGCGATATATAATTCATTATTATTAATTTTGTTGCTAAAAAGTGATGTGATTGCACAATATTATCACTTCACCAATTGTATTAACTATTATTATCATCTGCCAGGAATATCATTATTGCAGCCGAATAGTGTTTAGTGTGGCAATTTTAGATAGATTAATTTCATCGCATGTCACCTCATTAAAATTAACATATCAAAGTGATATTTTGAAAGCATATTTGTCTATGCTTTTTCATGTGGCTTTCGCTCCTGCAAAATATTCTCCTCTCTTGGCATTCGGAAATTGTTGTATCTCCTCTTCATCGCCATTAAGTGTATGTGGAGAGGTTTACCATATGAGATAGGGCTGAGTGGGCGGATCTGCCCTGATATCCCTACTGATAACTATGACCCTCGATCTCTTCATATGTCCCTCTCGAGGCAACTATACACAAAATGTATTCAATGTATTTGGAATATTGCGAGTTTGTGCACTTGGTGATTAATTAATTTATGCGAAATGACACTGGCTGGTGTCCTTCCGCCATATTCTGCAAAAGTAGCACTTTTCTCTCCATGTCCTCGAGAGCGTCATCCTTCTCTCTTTTCGGGGCCATGTAAATAAACACGGATGCTTTGGGAGAAAAAGGATCGTCTCATGGTGGGGAGTTATAAAAGTTGTGCAAATTTATTCATTTTAATATCCTCTCTATCCTCTGTGGTATAAAAGTTTTCCTTTTGCGCCATGGGGAAATCGCTTTTTGCTCTACGATGCATAGCGCGGGGTGGCAAACATTATAATAAGCTCCAATATGTGAACTCATACAAACATTCCCCATCTTTCCCCCAAAAAGTGTGTGTCTGTAGATTTTCCTAACATTTTAAACTTCCCCCACATGAGAATCAAGGTTGGAGTTTTACACATTTCTGAGATAATGTTTCTGCCTTTTATGCTACCCATTCCCAAAAAGCCACCAGTGCGTAAACCTTCGGATGTGATTGGCATCATCAGGAAAAGGGGGTTACCAATTGAAAAGTGATGGGACTAGATTTTAGCCAGGATTGCCATTTAAATTCTTGGAATATCCCTTTCCCTTGGACAGAGCTTTAATCCCTCACGGATAGTTTTTCTCAGCATTTTTGCAATAAATTTGCACGTAAAACTTTCCGGAAGTGAAAAATGCGAAGACACCAAAATCTCTTGCTGTTTTGTTGGCAATAACTCTGACGCGTTAAAAAAAGAGCGGTAAGCCTTAAAAGCTTCTATGTTGAGGATGAAATTTGTCTAATCCACTAAGTAGTGGGAAATCTTGGTGATTTACCCACTATACAATTTCCATGCCAGATATCCGTTGGGGCGAGATGGAGTGTTTCGCTTTCCCACTCTTTGTGTATATAGTTTCGTGGGTAAATATAATCTATTCCTACCAAAACCTACTTCCACATCTCTCATCCGTTTCTACTCTCTCACTACCCAGTCGCTGAGTAGGGACTTTTTGGGGGTTTGGGGAGTTTGAGTTTTGTGAATGTTAAGAGAAAACAGGGTGGAATGATACATGAAAGTTGTATAAGTTAGTAGTTGCCCAAAGGAAAATATGGCAATATATAAATCGCAAATTTTACACACACACACACACGAGAGATGGAAAATGTGCATTAAAGTTTTAAAATTTATCGTTTTTGGTTATATGAAGTTGCTCCCAGAGCTTTTTCACTCACTTTGTGCAGTGAGTTGTGAAAGACGAGGGAATGGAATGAGAAGAACGGAGTCAACAATTCCTGAGGAATGAATACATCAGGAACCTCATATATACTCAATATTTCATGGAAGAAGCATAAACTCACGGAATTCGGCTGCGTTTTGGGTGGGTGGTGGTTTATATATGCGGAAAAAACCCCTACTTTGACGCCCCAACCAAAGAACACGACGATGATGATCAAAGTGTGTGTGATTTAATTTTACTCGTCAGACTTTTGCCGCCCACCCCCTTCACCACTTTTCCAACACTTCCGCCACCCGCTATTTTTTCACATCGACGATGCCGTGAAGAAGTCAGTGGAGGAGCAAAAGAGGACTACACAATCGTAAAGAGATAAAATTTTATTATATCATCCCCCCAACCCATTTACTTTTCATACAGCGATTTCCTGTGGGTCCCCATCAAACCCACCCACACCCCCATCTTTATTCTCTTTGGAATATTTTTCATTTCCTCAGCACATCCCGGAGACTCATCCGCGGATGAGAGGTGGCTTTTTTGTGTGTGTGAAAGGCAAAAAGACGCGGTTCAACTTTCGAGGAGAGACTAAGAGAATTTACATTTTCATTTTTCGTATTACACATAATTTCTTTTTCAGTGCCTGGAAAATTTTATTTGCCACATTATGTGGATTTATGCAATTGCTCTAATGCATAAATTTGATTGTGGTCTCTCGCTATTAATGTGAAATAAAATTAAATGACAGAGTGGAAATAATCTTATCTTCATTGTTATAGAAAAGAGGAAAAGATGGGTGGGATTGTTGAGGAAAATTGTGGGGGTTGAGGTATCTTGGAAAGTCAGGTTTTCAGCAACTTTTCAATTTTTCCTAAAAGAAAAAACTCTATATGCTGATCCCCACAAACCATTCTCATGGAATTTTCTCATCATTCCAAACAGGATGAATCGCTGCATTTTACCACCCTGAGAAATTTTCCGATGCAATGGTGGAAAAGTGAATACTTTTCCCTCCCCCCTTCCCACACATAACTGATGCACAATTTTGCAATAATCTACATTTTGTGGTTGCATTAAAATATCTCTGTGCGGGTAAAATGTGAAAATTTCATTCATGAATCACTTTGCATCCAACTACGTCATGGATATTGTGAGTTTATGAAAATTATCATAATAGTGTCAAGAGTGTGTAATAACTAAATTCAATTCACCATTATTCTACTTGACATGTTCAACAGAAGTGGGGTTGAAAGAGATGGGGGGATGGTTGTCAATCACATGCATAATTATTGCCACTTTTGGGGGCTAAAATGCCATGAAATTGCATAGATTACCCCCCAACATGAAAACTGTTTGTAAAAGCTTCATTAGCGCTTCAATAACACCCAATGTCATATTTTCTTCAATGACCACCGCGTTGGCGGCATTTTAGGGGATTGCGCCCAGAATGGTTTGGGCTATACACAAAAACGCATAATTATTTTTAATGTACGCTATATATTGCTTGAACAATGCAATTGATATTGCATGGGATGAAATTAGGTGAAACCTCAACTCATTATATTTATTTGTTGAATTTTCCCCCCAATGAAAACCAATTGGACTGTCGGTTACATCTGACAATTCGATCAATTTCACCTATTTTCACAGATAAATGGCATTTCAGTTCAACTGGACTGATTAGAATTGCAGCATAAAGCTCTATGTCACTAAAGACATTCTATTCAAATGTATACATGCAAGTTAAATCAATTTCTTTTAACTTTATATGAGAAAAGAAGAAGTGCTTCAATATAGGTAAATGATAAACATTGAATTTCGAACTTTAAAAGCCTTTAAAAAGTATTATATTTTGATAAATTCTTGTAATACAATATCATAACAAAATATGAAAGAAATTTAATTTGAATAACACGAAACTGAGCATATAGAAAAAATAATTAATAAATTGAAATATTTTGCGAAAATACTGTGGATAATATCTGTATTTGCACAATTTCGCAGATTTCAACCAAGCATAAAAATAAATGAAATACTTGTAACAATCGATAACTCAAACATAATATTGTGATCAATTTAACGAGGGAAAACACTCAAGCAATCCAATCAATGCGCTTGATGCAAATTAATTACAATTCATAAATATGTATCGAAATTTTAGTTTAGCAGAATTGCCTTTGAAATCCTTTTATTACTTTTGTTAAAAGCATTAAAAATAAAAAAAAATAAATAATAAAGTTTGCAATTGATTTCAATACAGCATTCGAGAAGAGAGTAGCAGGAAATTTTCTATTTTATAGGAAGTCGAATGCGTTGTTCTGATAAATCGTGTTGTCTGATAAATAGCTTTTCCCAGATCCGCGAGACATGTGTATGGTGTCAGATTAAAGCGCTCCTTCAGGAGTTTTACTTGTGAAGCGTGAAAGAATGATTTTCCTGCGTTGTATAAGACTTCGCACCGTAAATCTCTTCATGTGCGAATCCTCTTTTGGATATCAAAGTATATATATTATGTGCATGCAATGGATGAATTTGAAAGTCTAATCTTGCACACATTTCACTCCCATTCCGCCCTGCAGCGAGAATGAGATTATCACTGGTAATCCGTGTAAGACGGGGTAGGATAACACTCATAGCATAGGGTGAAAGTCAAAGTAATTCCCTGTGAAATTCTTCGTCAGAGCCTTGCCATGCTGCAAGTTTAACGCCGAAGGGGTGGAAAACTCACCTGCCGCTATCACGAGCAACAGAAGGGTGTATCTCAAGTTGGTGAGAGCTGGTGACTGCATCTTATGGAAGGGACTGCACTTGATCAAATTTGAACTCTCGTTGCCGCACACAAAACACTCTCTCAAGTGAAAACTCCGAAAAAATTTTCCACCCTCTGCGGGGAGGGAGAGTCAGGAGAAGAAAAAAAAGCGGCACGACTGTTGAATTTATCCACTGGACTTCTTTTCTCCTCAACTTTCTCTCCTGCAAAAGTTTCTATAACTCATTTTATTTTCCACTCTTTTTCTATATATCCGCACTTTTTTTTCGCCAGACCGTTTCGCTCACACCCCAACTTGCTCTTTACTTTGATGGAAGTTTTCTCAGCACACAGACCAATCACTTAGAGCGCTTTCAGTGCTTTGCTTGGTGCATAATTTATCAACATTTTTGTATGCTCCGCACCTCCCCCGCCCACCTTCCTGGGGGCGACTTTCAACGGTGGGTGATGAGGGGCAGCAGGAAAAAAAGCACAGCGAATGGGGCAAGTTGTTGCTCCGGGGGGTGTACACACGGGTACCCACGGTGGCTGGACCTTATCGGAAGCAACAGAGTTGGTGGCCGTAAATCCACAGTTCCCACGAGAAATTCATAACTCACTCTTGCGATATTTTAAATGAGGGAGAGGTTTATACCTGGCTCCGGGACCCACCACTCTCTCAACTTCTCATGTGCTCAACGGTGCCTCACTAATTATGTTTATCATGTTACACAGTTGAATGTTGAACCTGTGAGTCCAGGTTTCCCATCCATCATCACTCAACTTTTTCAGGTGCTCACACTCACCCCCTTGGGATTCACTCAAACCCCTCAGGTGATAATATTAACTGACACAACTATTTACTTAGAGATTCTTTTTCTTTTTTTTTATTTTTGGAATGGGATTTTTGTGGTTTTTTCTTGCCTCCCTAAATAGGTGAGGTCAATACGTGTGGACACTTGAGATGAGCAGATCAAAACACTTTCCGCCACTTGAACTTCCGGGAGTGACGGATTGGGGACTGAGCAGCGCGCTTGGGGCGTGCAATTGGAGACACGGGCAAAGAGCAACTGCCGAGAAAGACACCGCGAGGACGATGAATTTAATGAGCCAAGAGGGAGAGCAAGGATCATGAACCAGTGAAGGAGACACAGTCATGCGCACCATCAGCACAACCCCTAATACCCCTCCAGCGACAGTCCAACACTTTTTATTGCACCCAATTCCAAGGGAAATTAACTTTCGTGGAGATCACAATCACTGAGATGTGATTTGAAGGAAAAATTTGCCATTTCCCATTTGTTCAATTTTTACTATATACACAGAGAGTGGCCTTACGATCCACCCCCATCTCATCCTCCTCCCTTCCCCCCTGGCCAGTAGACTTTAATGTGTTGACAATAGTCTCAATGAGCCTTCGGGGCTGCGGATGATTTCGTCCCCCAAGAGACAATGATGAGTGAGGAAGGAATCTCTCAGAAGAGATGGGCAATAAAAAGACAATTGGACCCTGTGAATAGGAAAGCTATTTAAATGAAACAACTTTGTATCTAAAGGAATTTCCGCCCCGAAGAGTGGAGATTAAAAGTTTGCCGTTTGTTGAATTGCAATTAAATTTATACTATTTTAATCGTAAAGTTTCAATTCCACCCCCTTCGTCTTCTTTGGCAACTTCGCCAACAAGTTGGGGCGCGAGCAGCACGATGAGAGACCAAAGGTCTTTGTTGTGTGCTCACAATTTAGGAGAAAGGAAATCAGAGAGCTTTTAAAATACAAGGGAAAGAATTTGACCAGGCGCCTCCATCAAGAAAATAAAGAAAATTATGTTAAAAAATAGTAATCAATCAAATAGAAATTAGAAATATTAAATTTACTAACAAGGAACTTTAGGAGTTGATAATTGTAAAATTTAACACATTATATTTCGAAAGCAATTCCATCACCATCAGGCGTCTCCATTGCAATTTTGATAGTCTAGCAAGAGGATTATCTAACTTGTGTATTTCTTCCAAATAAAATTAGTTCGGTGATTAATAAAATATTTAAGCTCTTTGATCCCCAAAACTTTTCCATCATATAGTCACAACAATGGAAGTTAAAGAAAAAAGGAAAGTCTTCCAACCCTCCAGTCAACAAACAGAGAGTTGTAAATTGAAATTTTTCCTGGGTGTGTGTCTATATTCTTTGATGATTTTCTTCATCATTGACTTTAGTATTTTCATTTAAACATTTATAACTTGTAAAATGAATTATTTCCATTCGAAAAGATTAAGCAGGCAAAACTATTTGCAAAATGCAAAGGAGCGTGGAAACTTTGGAAAAACTTTTCAAAGGTAAAGAGAGAGAGCGATGATGGAAGAAGGAGTCAAAATGGTTGAAATGATATTTCTGAAGGTATAAACTTACTGGTTAGACTTCTTTAATTAATTCTCTCGACGTCCCTTCTTCTCATCTTGTCCAAAAGTTTCTCTCCCTCTCTCTCTCCTTTTTCCCATTTCGGTTTATACTTTGATATATTTGGCTCATGGATCCGTCCGCACCTTTTAATAAATTATACCTAATTGAATGATGAGCAACTCACATCTTCTCTACCAACCAAATTCGTCATTAGTCCTTACTCTACCCCTCAGATTCCCGGAGACTTTCCCTCATTCTTCACATAAATATACATATATACTTACGGCTCTTACATGAATTTATAATTCACGCAGATAAATTATAATTAATTTTATCTCCACAGCAATTCCACACGAGTATTCACTTGATATCCTTATATAGAAATTACATTATATACATATTAATTAGAAAAGAATGGTAATTAAAGTGTAAGCGAGAATCCTATACAGCGATACGAGGGATACATAAGGCGGATGCAGGGATGGCATTGATGGGAGAGATGAGAAAAAAACAGCCACAACATAGAGGAATAAAGGAGACGAGGAGAAAAAGAATAACGAAGGAAATTCCTTCACTTAACCCTCTACATAATATTGAATATAAAATCTCTTATTATGCCAACGAAGAGTGGGGCATAGATAATAATACTTTATAATTACATCAAAGACAATGAGGTGGGAGTCAGCACATCAGAATTATAAAAGAATTTTTTTCACTCTTAAGCTAGTTAAAAATAATAAATGAAAATCTTTTTTTCTTATTGGGTCACTTCATAGCTGGAGGCTAAAAATGTACAGGATTTTTCTCCTTCACATTCAAACCAGTGTCTCCAGGTTTGTTTCTTCATAATTTTCCCATTCTAACTTCTGTGAGTCTCCTTATACCTTTCAATTTTCAATTCAATAACATAATCCGTGACCTTTCGACCGCGTCGAATCTCAGCCCACGAAAAATCCTACATTTAATTTCATGCCTAACTTATGGCACGTCAAACATTTCGAAATTTAAAAAAAAAGAATTCCCAACACGTTTTTATTTGTATTCCATTTCTTAGTGCGTGGCTCCCAAATGCCTTCTTGGGAGAAAACCAATGCGAAAACTCATGTTTCTCGTTCTCCCACCCCATCATCCGCCCGTGTTGATTCGTCCACCATCTGTCTGGATATATATGTGCTGATCTTTCGTGCAATGAATTTTTTTTCCGGCACCAGCTAAACCCCCCCCCCACCCGCACATCAATTTTGGTCCTTCCACACTGTTGGTTTGTCTCTATTTAGTTTTCTCTCAGAGGCGCGCGCGCCCCGCTTAACCCCGGCAAAACTCACCCCGATTGACAGGATTTCACGTTATTGACTTCATACTGTAATTCAATATAGTGCTAGTGAGGGATCAGAAAAAAAACATACACTTTCCAAAATGAAACTTTCCATCGCTTTCCCAAAATGAAATTCACATAATACCCTCTCTCACACTGATACAATAAATTGCACAAAAAATATTTTTTCCCCAGGCATCAGGATGAAATTTCAACGAAAAGGATGAGAGAATCACGGAGTGAATATTTTAGAGAAATTTTTGGAATGTTTATTTCTTTGAGATGAGATATAAGAAATTTCTGAAATTCCATAAAAAAAATATTTATTAGCACTATAATTTTGAAAATTTTAATGTATATTATTTGTTAAAATTATTATGTATGCAAGGTAAATTAAGAGGTAACTATAAAGGCCTTTGAAATATTATAGAAATCTAAAATTGTGAATTCAATTTAAAGGCGATTATTGCTTTCACAAACAAGATATTGGTTTCCAATTCTCATTAAGATCCGTATTAATTCTATTTTACTCAAAGACAATTCATCAAACAGTTATACCTACCTGCACATAACAAACCTCAAACATTAATAGCATTAGAAATGGAAATCTACCTTTGGGGAATCAAAGCCCAATATTGTGAATATTATAAAAGAGTAAATCGATTATACATAATATTAATTTACAAAAGAATTCTTGGAAAATCTTGAAAACCAAGAAGGTAATTATCGTCTTCTTTCCACTCTAGAAACTCTCGTAGCGCGTCAAATCAATTCTGTCACAATGTCTAACTGATAGAAGCTGAGGTATCCAGTGCTCCTCGTCCATGGCTATAAGAGTTGTCGTGCAGGAGATTGCGAAGCACTTGTAAAATTCCAAGGAGAGAATCCAACTCATTCACAGCATTTCAAGCCTCGCGAAGTCTCACTCCCAGATGAGAGGATGTCTCAAATACACGCGTCGGATGTGAACCAAGTGGGTGGCAGGTGTATCCCGCCCACCCTCCTGCCAATGAGTGAAATGGAGCTTTCAGGTGAACTGTACTCCTCTGGAGTATGTGAACGAGTCCACTTCCCTCTCTTCTCCAGCGAGCGAGGGAGTTCACCTGCTCCCGCGTGATGATGACGGCGATGACAAGTTTAAATTAGTTCCGGATGCTTTAGAAAAGGCGCAGAGTGGGTGAGTTTTTGACGCGAACGGTACGGCTCTATGGTGGGGGTGGTGGGACACCAACTTGGGGAAGAATGAGACAAGATGATGAGGAAAATGATGACGACTTGTTGTTCGCTCATTTTTCAATTAAATGCTAATTTGAGAAGTGACACGTCGAAGACGACGCAAAACTCCCTTTCGGTGGCAAATTACTCTCTCGCGAAATCTCATTCCCCGAAAAATGTTGCTTTCGCCCAACACTTAAGCTCAAGGGGGAGATATTTAGGTGGAAATGGTGTACTAGTACTCTCAAACACTTTCATATTTTACACATCATTGCTCCAACAACGCAAAAGCAATAGCGCCGTTTGTTCGTTTATCTGTTTATACGTCTATTTATTGATCAAGACACCAAAGAGTTACAGATAGAGACTTCAAGTGTTCGGAAGACCCCCTAATATCGACCCATGGGATTAGGATTAGACCCTTCATTTTTTTGAAACCCCCCTATCCCCTATAAAAACATGTTTTTTGGTATATCTAGAAAACCAGTCCAACGATTTCTTTTATTTTAACATATGTTTTTTCAATTCACCAGACGAACTTTTCGTCCATATATGCCAATGACCTCCATTCATTCCGTTTAATGGTTATTCAAGATCAAAGCTTTGGAACTGTCTTTTCTAGGGTTTTACTCGTCTCAAATCCATTATGTGGGTACTCTTTGGAAAGCTCTTTGAAGTTCCTACAATACTATAAACCGGTTCAATCCTTAACGGTTACTTTTTCAGTCGATTTTTTCAGAAATGCTTTTACAATCTTAGCTAAGAAAAGTAAGACAACAATTTTTTTTGGAAGCAAGCATCTTTATGTTAATTACTTTTCAATTCATAGTAGTTTAGTCCAAATCATTTTAAAGTTTACCACATAAAACACTTTGACCGAAACCGCCCCTGATTGAACATCCCCGCGCTCCCCTATTCCCAACTTCAATCATTTAATATCTCCCCCTTGCAAAACCTAAATGCCTTTTAACGCAACGCTCCCAGAGATGATGTGAATAATCTGTCGGAGAAGTTTTGCTGGAATTTTCACAAATTCACTCTAAGTGGAATTTTGCACGCAAATCCAACAATTACTCAAACTGTCAATATTTGAGATTGCCAATGAACTAATAATTGCGAATTGTAGAGAACTATATGAAGAATATTTCAGCATAGGTATGCCCCTTTCCTCAGATAATGGGAAGGGCTGAAAGGTTGATCAATTAAATCAATCAATGACTAATTTCTTTTCTATTACTTTACTTCCGAAACAGTTAGATCGTCCTTTGGTAAATCACTGGTGAATATAAAAAATCGGTTTTTAATTTCCTGCCCTTCTCTGACAATGTCAAGAGGAGTTTACGTGCTCACATTGTGGGGAGATGGATAAAAGAAAAATGTCTATTTGAATAAGAAAGCCAATGAGAGTATAAAAGCAAATTTTATTTTTAGACTCCCTTCACCTAAAAATATTTACCCTTCTGCCAATCTTTTCTCCGTCAGTTTTTTTTTTCTTGCCTTTTTAATGACAAAGAGATTCTGTGCATAACTCCATGAGAAAATTTCATTCCACCCCCCAGTGAATATACATGTTCATGTAAAGAGCTTTGTGAAAAGCTCACACCAAGTATGATAAAAGCTTTGAGATTAGATTTACACAATATTTAAACGCTTTGGATGTAAAGTGTTAAAATGTGAGTTATATCGTGAATGTATTATGTATGATATGTAAATTGGGTGGGATAGAAAACTAAAAGTAGCAGATTTCGCTACCACTGAACTTCCCCGAGAGCTTATATTATGTACAACATGTATAACCATAAAAGAGGGTTACAACCAGAGAGGGGGTGGAAAGGAAAAGTGGGTGGGTGTGAAAGCTGTGAATTATTTCCGGACTGACATTCCAGTCTGATCCCCGTCATGGCAATAATATGTAATAATAATACACACATAATAATAATAAATTAAATTATGGAAATTGCCACTTCGCATGAAACAGATTCAATCAGTTGTGCCATTCATACGGCAGTGTTCCGAAATTCTGGAATGTGAGAATTAATTTGATTTATTTTAATAATCTACCAAACCCTCCATCTTCCATCATCTCAGAGTCGCTATCGCTAGAGTGCTCCCCCCATATCAGATTGCACAGTCGTCAAATTCAATTGGAAAATTGATTGTAATGTAGTGAAAAGGAGGAAAAGGCATCGCGAGGGTGGAGCAAAAATTCACAATTCAAGTTTACTCTTCTGCGAGAGACTCCCCTTTGAGATATTTCCTCGAAAATGGATGTGAGCATAAGCGGTGCAATGTTGTACTCATGCACGAATTGATTGAATTGTTTGACAGACGTTTCCTAATGCCACATTCACTAGAAAAGTATGATAAATAGCATTTTTTGCAATTCAGTAATGTTGCCTTTCACAATGCTTTGTGCATAACTTATTTGAGAGAGAATCTTTTAACTCTTGGTAGAGTCCATTAATTTAAACAAGAAAGCGCGAGATAAGTCTCTATTTTAAAACTTAATTTAACTTAAACAATAAATAAATAAAAACGCATAAAATATTTATTGATGAAATTAAACATAACAACTACGTGTTTAGATATGCAATATTTTAGAGCATATAAGGCCCTGGTATTGATTTTTCGCTCATGGTATCATACTTTTTTCCCCACAAATAAAGTCATTGTATTTGATGCTTTGTTTTGCATTTTCCATTGAGATTCGTAGCAAGATATAATTTTTATCCATTTGTTTGGATCTAAATTTGAATTTGCATGAATGTCGACTTGTAAACAGTGAGTGAAAAGCGATCCGCGCATATTTTCAGTTGAACGCACTGGGCTCAAAAATATAATCACCATGGATGGATTTTAATTAAATATAACGAAATGAAAGCGTCAAGTGATGCGATAAAATCCTCATATATGGGTGCACATTACTTGCACATTTTGCTTTAATGGTTTGAGAGACAGACGAGTGGAAAAGTATTGCGAGATAAGGTTTAATTAACATTTTCTCTAAAGGATGTACTTCATACAAGTATTCATGCAATCGAAAATTGATGATCTCTTATATTCCTTTTCACCATTTATGTCACATAATGAAATGATTTATCACAGTGAATCAATTCACTCTCTTGAGTCGCACCCTCGCTGGCGCGAAGGCGCCCATGCTATGGCTTTAGCTTATATTTCTTTTCACGACAACTACCACCCACTCCTCGCTTAACAGGCGATAATATCGCAATGAAGTCACTGGAAAATTCTTCGAATATCGCGCCTTGTGCAAGGACAACATTCCACAGGGCGATATTCCCAGATTCCTTGACATACACTCCTCCACCTTTTTCTGTTCTTATCAACACGACACTCTTCTATACCCTCCCAGGAGAATCTCTGTATAGATTGGGAGTGTATTAGACGTTAGTCTCCTCCTCATCGGGAAAACGGAAGTGGGCGGATGGGGTGATGTATGTATATTTTCAGTGCTGATCGGAGTATATTCTTAGAGAATTTATTTAGCACAACATGAAAATGCGTATAAGAGCCTTTTCATGTCAGACCAGGAGAAAAACACAAAGTTTCTTTTGTTAATTCACTTATACAACCCATATTGAGCTTTTTGGTGTTCGCTTTTTTTCGTCTCACCAAGTATCTTCTCCACCCACTTCTCCCGCACTGCACGTCATTTTTTCTCGAGTTGAAACATTTTTTTTTTTAGTTGAATTTGCGAAAAAGTTCGGTGAGTTCTTATTTTATACTTATTATACGTAGATTTATACTACAAATTATTATATTATGTTCTAAAAGTTAACACATAGCATGTTTAGGTTTTCAAGGACACAGAAAAAATATTATCAAAATCACTGATCAATATGTAATTTGCTTACAAGTCCTTAATCATGCTCATTCCTCAAACAATTTATTCAAAAGATGACTTTTTGAAAGGATTGAGCAAAAAATAACGAATTGTTGAAGTGACTCTGATGATGATGACAATGTTAGTGGGCGGTCGTCTTAAAGTGAAGATAATTTGCAATAGAAAACCATCTTCCTATTGTGGGGTAAAATTTAAATTGGTGGTGAGTCTCCCCGTCCAAAATGACTTGCAATTAATCTCAAAATGCGATATAAACCTCCGGAAATGTGCCACAGTGGAATCATTCTGGATGGTGCGTGCGTGGATCAACTTTCTCACCCAAATCATCCTGACCGTCATGGTGTGAGAAACTCAAGTCCGCTGAGAAGATGCAGAGGTGGGGATGCCCAAGAGATGAGATGTGACTAAGGATGAAGCTCTATAAAGCCACAAATTGTGTATATTTCATACAGTAACCACCACATGCCGCCGTGATCCTGACGGAGTGGAGTCGTTTGCCATTATATGTATGACGAGCGGCGGCCAGACGGAGAATTACTTATTCCCATTCCGGTCACTTAATCCCACCAGAATTGCTCATAGCCCCACACCTCCGCCCTCCGTGGGAACGAAAATTGGGTGGAAGACGATCTTAGCACAGTGCTGAGGACTTTTCCACCCTGTCTTACGATTATAATGGAGCTCACAAATACTCTGTTTGCACATAATCTCTGCGATTCTCTTTTCCATCTACAATTCTTCTTGTACGCTCTCTCGTTTACACACACAGGCAACCAGAGTTACCAAACCAGTAGATTTGAGATAAGTGATCATAAGATAAGATATTTAGCGGGAGACGGTTTCTTTGCTAGATCGACTACACTCATTAGACCTTTTTATCACAAAATTGAAGCAATATCCTATTTTTTTGTAATTTGTATTTTAATATTGTGATTAGAGTAATACATACAAAGTGTATGGACCGCTTTCTCAAATCACAATCACACAAAAATTTCTCTCAATTAACCTCATCCAAAATCGTCATAAAATCATTAATTTAACCTAGGTCCCTAAATCATATCTTATCTCTCATCTATAAGGTCAACGACTAGTTCGTCCCAAGTCTGTTATGGGATGTCCGTATTATAGTTATATCACATTGAACACAGGGAGACAACATATGTTCTGTTGGCCACGAGTGAGATTCAGTAGATGATTGCGTGGGTGGAATGAAGGAGAATTTGAGGCTTGAGAGTCACTCTCTCTCTCCTTACGGATCTCCCTTTCACATCCCATCCCCTAAGAAACACACGCTGGGAAATCCTCTAACCCACACTACAGCCGAAGGAGCAGGCAAGACAAAATAACCTTAAGTAATTTGTCCAGCACGTAATTTTGCTGGCCACAATGAAAAGTTCTGGGTTCTCGCTTTCGCTGGACGTGCAGACTATGAATTTAAGGGTGTGAGAAGAGGATATGGCAGAAAGGAAGGATTTATCCGGAGCGCGGGGATACAGGAGGCGATTTTGGGATTCTTGCGAGAACATGAAGGAGGACGAACAACGGAAGATCTCTCGGGTTGGATCATGAGAACTAACGAAGACTCTATTTTCATTAAATTCTATTCGTTTCTCATTCCTCACATACTATTTCCCAATTCCATGGCTAAATGTTGATTTTCCTTCAACTTGGCACAAAACAAATGTACAAGATTTTTGATTCCATTCCCGGAACAATTTCTCGGTGGGAGGATGGGGGTGAGAAAAAAAGCTAGGGGTGGAGCAAATAGCCAAGCAGACGAAACACTCTTTTATATATGTTTTTGTTGAAGCTGTTGCTGTGGAATGTTGATTGGGATTTTTCAGATGCAAGTCGGAAAACGCCGTTCTTTTAGACAAGCTTAAACTTCTGCTATCCTTTGTTCGTCTTTCACCATCAGCGCTCCATGCAAAAGAAGTGGATGTAAACATGACTTTTCTGCCAGATCTTCTCACTATATACAAAGCTTTGAGAGTCAAAAACATGTTACAAAGGTAAGAAGGGGATTTAGAGGCAATATTGTGGGTATTGGTACTTAAAACTTTAAGCAAACCCAATAATGTTTTCGATCGAAATTCTCTATAAGACATGACACATTAAAGGTACTTTTGAGAAGCAAAACAAATTAGGACATAGAGCTGATACTGAGGAACATAGAGACTATACGTACATACTTGAAGAAGTCCTTTGTAAAACGTTAGAAAGGTTTATCAAATAATTGTATACACCATTGAAGAGTAATAAAAATTGTGATAAATAAAGCACAAATAAAATACGGATTTATTGATTTTTACGCATCTATACTTTATACCTACTTAATTTTTTTAATGACCGCGTTAAGAACATATTCGCAATTAGACAGTAGGGCTTCCCTTAGAAATACAAACATCTCCTTATCAAATGCCTCACAGGGTTACTTCGAAATGAAAAAAAATTAGCTTTTATTTTTTTTAAATTATTTTTAGATAGTGAGTAAAACAATTGAAGATTTTGTAACGTTTTTTTCTTCCTAAATCAATTATAATAAAACTTGTTGCATATATCTAAAAATAATTTAAAAAAAAAATTAAAAGCGAAAATGTTCTTTTCATTTCAAAGTATCTTTTAACACTATGAGGCGTTTGATTAAGGAGAGATTTGTTTCTATGGGAAGCTCTATTCAACAGATTTAATTAAAATTGGTTTTATCTTTTCTTGCGTTAAAAGGCTTTCAAAAATGCAATATTCCCCAGACAGATCTTTAAAATTCGGACATTTCCCTCTTATTCTCTCTCTTTTTATTGTATTTGTGTTTCACAATTCTGCCATCAAAAGAAGGAACAACAAAAAAAGAACAAATTTTTATAAAGAGTTGTTTTGTAAATGAGCCAACCTCTCACTTGTACGGTTTCCCATTGTTGGTGTTGAAGATGAAGGCGCCAGAAATAAACTACTAAAAGCAAAACTCATCCAATTGAAAATCAATTTCATTATAGAACTTGAGAACAAAAGGACTTCACTTCATTCACTTCTCTCCGTTGTATTTTTTTTTCTCTCTGTCACAAAACCCCTCAAACTGTTCAATGAGGGTTTGAGAATGAGTGGAATGGTAATATCTAGATAGTAAAAATTATGATTAAATCCTTGTGCATTTTATGGAGCTGATTATTTTCTCCCATGTTCTCGAGATAAATTCAGAAACGAGTGATTCTTCTGCCATTGTTCCATTTGAATAATCTTTATTCCTCCGACGAAATCGCTGTTTTCCACTATCCCCCAACCCCACGTTCATTCCGCTCTGCCTTTTTTTCCTATGCTCCAAGCGTGGCTCAAATAAATGTGAGAGCAATGGTAAAAGTGCACGCAAACTTTCTATACCAACGGGCTTTGGTCTGTTCACTCTTAAGCGAAAAGCAAATGACAGTTGGTTTCTAATACAATAGTTTTTATGGGTGTTTTTTTTCTCTATGGTATTCGAGAGCGCACATGGTGAAATTTTTTATCACCCACCCCGCCAAAATGAAACTATAAGTTTGGATTCCTCCAGCACATATATGACACATAAAATTCACCCCATTTTCCCCGGCGAGGGGGTGTGCTGATGCGCGCGGGGGATGCGGCGTACGCATCAAAGTGGCGACATTGTGACGCCATCAAAAACACACTCGTCTTGTTTATTTGCGAATTTATTGGACTTGTCTACTTTTGAAAATGTTGTTCCATTCACAACAATTTCGCACACACATACACCCCCAAATTACATATCCCTTCAATTTCAATTTGCTCCACGGCGCGAGGGATTCATAAGAAGAAGGAGAACGTATGACGGAGTTTGGAAGTGGATATGGGGGGATGAGAGGGTGGCAAATGTGTGCGAGTGGGTGCTCTTTATTGTATCTTCACCCCATTTTGAATCAATAATCATCATTTAGCCCTCTGCCACATTAGGAGCTATAGTGCCACCCACCCATATATCGAGGGGCGCTCATACATATTTTCCGCGAATTTTCCCCAACATGTGGTGTGGGGCGGAATGGGTGGGAAAAACAACTTGTTTGTTCGACACAAACGTCCAACAGTGGGAAAGTGCTGTCGTGTCGATTTCTGCCATGAAGGGAAACAACTTGAAAGCTTGACATCCACCCCCCACCGCACATTCACATAAATTTCATTGATTCGGAGGGCTATGCAGAGCCCTCCGCGCCATGAAATCCAAACGATCACAAACTGTTGTCTCCAAGTCATTCACAATTGGCGGGCGGGGGAGGGGGCGGATGGGAGTGAGAATGGAAATAAAAACTAATTTGAGCAATAATGAAAATTCTAATTATCCCAAATGGTTGTGGGAAAACGACATTCTTCTCACGATGTGATCCTAAACACTTCTCCCACAAGCTTTCAGTCCAAGGCTCTTTCACCACCCGAAGGGGGTTGATCACTAAGCATTTCGATATTTGATATTCTTTTGCCAATGCCAGAACACAACTCTCTATGGGTTACATACTTTGGGGGCTGAGGGGGTATTTATTGATATTTACCAAATTATACAACAAACAGTGTGGCATTTCCAGGTACTGATATTGACTCTTGATCTTTCAGAGTTTATAATTGGAGCCAATTTGCTATTGTTTCTATCACTCAACAATGAGATATGAAACACTGTGTTTATTCAAAACATCCAAACCCACCGCAAACACTTGAATTCCATGAATTTGGCGCTCCAATTTGCAAAATAATACTGCGTGGATTGATTTAAAATACAAATAATGATGGATCAAATGAATGGAGCGAAACCAAAGGGTTTTTAGACATAATACTCAAACCTTTGACTATTTGAGTTGTAATGAAATTGATGAACAATGAATAAAGTTATTGAAGTTATTAAAAATGTAGGTATAAAAAATATATTGAAACTTTTTTTATTAAAGAACGAATTCAACATTTAATTGAATGAAATTATATTAGGTTATTACCTGACTGTTGAGTGTCAAAGTTTCAATTTTAGAGCTATACGATATTGATTTTAATTTTATATTGTGCTTATTGAAAAAAAAAATACTATCTTCTTCGCATTAGGTGTACAACTTTTTTTTATTTTACATTGGACCCAGATGTTTCTTGTGATATTCTTACAATTAGATTTAAATACTTATGCCTGAAATTTAGTACCAAACCTCCGATATTTCTTCTAACTTAACTGTTAAGACATTTAAGAAAGTCCCAAGAGTTCGCCTAGTGAGCAACCCCTCTGCTCTCAATCCAGTGTCGAAGAGTGGAGCCCGTAAAACCAAATTACACATTCCATTCGCCAATGTTATTCTCCCATCCAGCTCGAGAATGAGCGAGAAAGAGCAAATGTTATGCGAATCCGTGTAGCAGGATGATTTTCTCCTGTGCCACGTCCTCCTGTTGTGCAGACGTCTATGTGTGAGGGGCATTCAGGGGGAGGCTGAAAATAGGGTTGGAAAGGGGTGGGGGGGAGTGAGAAAAGTGGTTTTTACACTGTATTAACTTTCCACAGATTCCCAAAGACCACCCCACTGAGGGCATTTAAGTGTGTATAGAGTATTTGTGTAGGTTTTCAATTGAGTGCCACTTTTATGATTTCCCGCCACAGAAGGGACTCTGATAACTGGCATTTGCAGATACAAACGGAAACTTCCCAACATAGCGATCCTCCTTGCGGACCTCCCGCACGTTTCTTATCCCCAGCCATGAGTTTTTTTACCCATGATGGAGCTTAGGGGGGCAAGTTTTAAAAAATATATTTTATTTGCTCTATTTTGCGTTTTCATTGAGCTTTTCATATCGGCACGCTTATATTTTTCCAAGTATGAAGGTTCATTTTGAAGTATTATGTAAATTATATGGAGCTGTTTTAGCCTCCAAAATGATTTACAGTTGCCTAAAAGGCATAAAACACCCACGCTACGAAAAAATATCCCGCTGCGATATGGAAAATTGATGAAAGTAATGAATATGTATTGAAATTATACTCAATGGGTCCCATCATTTTCGAAGTGGAGAAAATTGTCTTATATTTCTCATCAACTTCAAAGCTTGCGGTCTCTCACAGAAGATAACCTAAGGGAGAAACAAGTTTCGAGAACTTATGAAACTTTGCAAAATATTTCAATTCCGTAAATTCAAACTATCTTCAGGATTTGCACAATTACTGATGTTTAGAGAGTTCTAACGGTTGTAACTCACGTGAGAATGAAATCTTGTTGTCCCACAAGTTAAACTTACTTCTAAAAAAAACTTATATACATGAAGTATCAAGAAAATTTGATGATTTGACACCTGAATTGTGGGTTGATGAAAGGAAACTTTTAGTCATAAACAGAAAGGGTAACCGAAACCAAAAGATGGAAGCATATAATATTACCTGAAAGAGAAGTCAGATATTCTTCCAGAGAATATCTGGTTAGTTTGAGATAATAATAAGCAGAGAGGAATATTAAAGAGAACATTCAAGGTTTGGTTGAATTAAACAAGAATCAAAATTTAAGATCAATAATAAGAAATTAGACCAAGCAATTAAAAAAAAATAAATGTCTTAAGTTTTCTCAAAAACTTTAAAAATTCTCTACAGTCTATGCCTACACTATTCTTTGTAATTTAATGTTCCAAAACAAAATTTTTGAAATTGAAAGTTCGAGTCGTCTAATTTTCAAATTTTCTATTTTTAAAAATGTTTAAAATAAATCTTTTTACAGGTTTTCCTCTTATAAGTCATATCCTGTAGGTACTCGTTGCAAAGGTCTTTAGATTTCCTAATCAACTAACTGGTTCGAATCAGTTCTGAACCTGAAATGCGAATTTTTGATTCAGGATTGGATAAATCTCGAGGCAGTGATTTACTTCTTCTGCCAAATTTTTGCTATTAAAAATATTCATTGACTTCATCATCTCAGACAATCTTTTGCCCCGCATACACTTGGGGCTTAGCCTGACTTAGCGGCTTAGCGGCTAAAACGAGGCTCAGGGCTTCGATAGACCAGCGTCTGGCAAAGGAATTTCCTTAGAAAGTTGTTCTGATGCTTAGGCTAAGTGCGATCCGAACAGACTACAGTAAAGCATCGTTTTAGCCACTAAGTCTTCTAGGCTGAACCCCAAGTGTATGCGCGCCTTTAATCTTCCCTTCAACAATATTTTAAATGTGAAATTGGAGTCCATAAAAGACTTTTTTCGTATCAAATAAATAAAAGGTCTCCAGGAATTTCGTAATCAAAAGAAATAAGTGACAAAATACTAAGATTCCTTTTCTTCTGACCCATCTTTATAAGCATTTGAGTCATTTGAATTTTGTAAAAGAAATTTATGAATTTTCTTGTTAGCACTTCTGCTGTTAATTACCCGGGAAAGTTGCTTATGATCAATTGATTGCTCAATGAATCGATCAACTGTATCCCACATAGTCGCTGTTTTTTTCTCTCTCACCCTTCCACCGCACTATCATTAATTAATGGATATTTTGCACAACTTTCACACAAGCTCCCGAGCAAAAATTATCTCATTAGTTGCGAAAGAGGGAGATTCGCCTTGGATGGGCAAAAACTTGCATGTTGCAGAAAATAGCTCTAAGCACATCGTCTCAGCCAAGAGTGACTTTTTGCCGGGGATATGGTTTGGGATGTTGTTGGCTTGAAATATTTAATCGCATATTTTCATACAATATTCCAGAGGACTCGCAAATGTTTATCCGCTTCATGGCATAAAATTCTATTAGCACTGGGTGTGTGAGGGAAATTTTCAAATAGGTTACGTAGGAGGGCAAAAAAGCTCTCAGCTCCCATGTAAATATGTGAAAAATTTTTCTATTTGGCAATCTCTGAAGGTGTGTGAATTGGGCGGAGGATTTTTTTTTAATATCAAATCTGTTGGCACTAAGAGAGGTGCCATCCAGAGCATCGTCTGCGCCACTCCAAGAGCTGCTCAAGCGGAAGCACGTGTCATGGAGGTGAGGATGAGCTGAAGCTTAATATCTGAATGGGACTGTGGCTTGTTTACAACTAAATGGTATTCTGAGTGAATAAGTGGGTCCTTTTGCTCCACTGAAGGGTAGGAATTGGGCGCTGCTGCTGCGCCTGCGATGGGTCCAGGAGTGGGGTTTTTTGGCGCCATGCGCAGTGAAAGTGTTATAAAAGAGAATTTCTCCTGTGCGAAAAATTCGCGGGTGGGATGGAAAATTGAGTGTTGTGCGGAAAGTGGGTCTGATTGGGATTGAGATTAGAGACAATTGGTTTGTACCATGGCACATTGGAGGCTTTGCCCCCAACACGGGCTTCACATATTGCACAACCCCATGAACAAGTGAAACCCATATCATTATTCAGGAGACATACACAACGATGCTAAATGTTGGGGATTGTCGTGGCATGAGACAAGAGAGAGAGATATCCAGAGATTCCAGAGAGGTGGAGGACAAGAAGAGGTGAAAAGTGGTCCATCCTCTCACCTTCCATGAGTGTCAAATTGAAAACTTAAACACTCGCGTGGGTTGAGAGCTAAAAGTTGCACCAATGAACTTTGTTATTGTTCGATAATGCTTTTTTACTGCAATCTTAATTAGAAAAGTTCACCCGTGCCTCCAAAGGCGGCTTGAGTGGCCCACCCCCGCCCTTCCCCACTCGAGCGAATAAAATTAATTAGGAATTTATTCAATTGAAAGAATGTACATAAACTTTTTCGGAGTTGGCACGAGGGTGAGTGAAGTTGGGGGGTGGCAGGGTTGAGATTAAGAGTGGACGGGGTGGGTGATGACATTTCCCACCCGTTTTGCAGCCCCGGGCAAGAATCCCTTACACAAGTGTGAGACGGAAGTGCTTGAGCTGGGGCGGGTGGGGGAGAAAAATCTCTGCAGAAACTTTAAATTTTTTAATAGTTTCTTTAGAGTCTTGAGCATTCTCTTGAGACTCTCCTCTACTTCATGGAATCACTAATTGAGGATTAAAGTTGCGCTGCAATGCACTCTTCGGGCTCGAGATGGGAAATGAGCAAGAAAAGAGGGACGGGATTTGAGCTCATGGAAGAAACTTGTCGAGATTCTTGACCGTGAAAGACATACGCGATGGATGGTGGATTGAACGACACTCAGAGAAAAGCTCTAGTTGATGGGGGATTATTAGTAAGGCTAAGAGGAAGCTTCCACAGCAATTATAAAGAATGCAAAATGATATATTTATTTAAAGCTTATCTTTATTTCTGAGACGTATTCTTCCTTTTTTAATTAAAAATTATAGCTGGGATTATGTCTCTCTGTAAATAATAAAAATTCCATGGCGTGTTGGTCCGTCCGTCGTTTAATGAATTAGTAGTCAAATGGTTGCAGATAGAGGCTTCAGGTTTTAGAGGAGCCCCCCCCCCAATTTGATCAACGTGTCGAAGCGCTTCGTAAAGACATATTGAACAAATTTTCCACATTATATTTTCAGCAAATTTGTTTATCTTCTTCCTCGCAGTAATAAAATTTCTCTTATATATCTTAAAGTAGTGCGTGTGCTTGACGATTGAAGTCTTTAACGGAAAAGGTCCTGAAAGCTCTTTTTATATCTTTCCATTGTTACCTTAATTTTCACGTGCACATGCCCGTGTCGTAGTCCTAGCAACCAGCATGGAAAATTCCTAACAAAAATTTCCGCAAAGCAGTGTCTGGTAAATTGTGAACGCGAGCTCTTCCTAATTTCTCTGAAGTTATTCCACCCTGAGAAAGAAAAATCCCTTTGTGTCGAGCACAAAAATGTCTCGAAACATTCCGCGCTCCTCCCGATCCACCCGGCGTGCCACCAAGAAAGTCTCTCGAGCCACATCCGTGGCAAGTGGTGGAGGTGGCAGAGGTCATATGCATAGATTCAAGGTGGACAGTGAGGAGTCTGACTCCACGGAGAAGGAGTCCTCTTCCGATGAGGAGGATCGCTGGAAGGACACAAATCGCGCTAATGATCTGCCCTCGGAGTATTGGCACATCCAGAAGCTGGTGAAGTACATCAAGGCGGGCAATCAAACAGCCACTATTGTTGCTCTCTGCTGCCTCAAGGATTACGATCTCACCACCCAAATCAACCAATTGGCCATCCAGGACATAGGCGGTTTGGAAGTGCTGGTGAATCTGCTGGAGAGCAACGACATTAAGTGTCGTCTGGGCGCTTTAACCGTCCTCTCGGAAGTCTCTCTGAACACCGACATCCGGCGCACTATTGTGGATCTTGGGGGAATTCCTATGCTCATCCACATCCTCAATGAACCCATGCGAGATCTCAAGATCATGGCTGCAGAGACAATAGCCAATGTGGCTAAAGTGAGATTGGCCAGAAAACTCGTTAGAAAATGCGATGGAATTCCTCCTCTTGTAGACCTGCTGGATGTGCCCATGAGATGCCTGGTCACCGTCTGGGACAACTTGAATGAGGATGAGAGGGCAGTTCTGACAATGGCTAAGGCAGGAGCCAGAGCTCTCTGGTCTCTGTCGGAATCCCGGCACAACAAGGAACTTATGAGACGATTTGGGCTTGTTCCTCTCATGGGAAAACTCCTAAAAAGTGTCCACATTGATATAGTAGTGCCCATCATGGGGACGGTTCAACAATGCGCATCCCAGGTAAGAAGTACCTAATTATATTAACGATGTTTCATTTTTAATAATTGGCCAATCCCATAAAATCAAATATTGAAAGTTTTGAATTTGATTTGTTTTAAGTTTAAACATATACAAGAACAATAATTCTTAATGAATCTCTGAAGGAAAAGGCAATTAGTGACTTGTTTAAGAATTTCCATACATACTTCAACAAAGCTTTTATCCCCGTCCTGAATGTTTGAAATATTTTGCCGTATACACGCATTCCACGACAAACATACAATGAAAATGCAAGAACATACAAATTATCGTGTCAGGCTGTTGCAGATTTGCAGTGAGAGAAAAGCTTTATATTGGGTTTCTACTGAAAAACACTAAAATTACAATATATGTCTTGGAAAAGATATTCCTGCTGCTGAGCCAAAATTTATGTATAGCCACAAAATTTGTCCAAACCCACAGAAAACTTTCCCAAATGAGACATTTACTCGTGTTCCCATGGAACACAATGCCCCACTAAACTTTCGAAAATTCTACTAATTAATTATTGCACAATTACTGTGCGGTGAGCTGGAGAAAAAAAAATAAAGTGTAGAGATTAACATCCATTTATAGTCAAACTTTTCCTGCAGGCCAGCTATCAGCTCGCCATAACTTCCGAGGGGATGATTTCGGACATTGTGAGCAACCTCAATTCCCAAAATCTCGAACTCAAAATGCAGTGCAGCTCGGCAATTTTCAAATGTGCCAGCGATAAATTGGCCAGGGACATGGTGAGAGAAGCTGGTGGATTGGATCCCCTCGTGTCCATTCTCAAGGATAAGAATGTGAGGGAGAATAAACCCCTCCTGGCCGCTGCCACGGGAGCCATATGGAAGTGTGCCGGCTCCGATGCCAACATGAAGCGTCTGGATCAATTGAAGACCATCACGATCCTGGTTCAACTGTTGACGGATGAGAATGACGATGTCCTCACGAATGCTGTTGGCGGAATTGCAGAGTGTGTTAAGTTTCCCAATAATCGGGAGACTCTGAGAACTTCTGGTGGATTGCCATTGCTGGTGGACTTGCTGAATGCCACCCATCCGCCAATGTTGGAGAATGTGGCCAAGGTTCTCAGGGAATGCGCCCAGGAGCCTGAGAGTATGAAAATTCTCGAAGAATTAGATGCAATAAGATTGCTATGGTCCCTCCTGAAGAATCCCAATCCCTATGTTCAAGCTTACGCAGCCTGGGCAATGTGTCCTTGCATTGAGAACGCCCACGAATCCGGAGAGTTAGTGAGGAGTTTCGTAGGTGCTCTGGAGCTCGTTGTAGGCCTCCTCAAGTCCAAGGATAATCTCGTCCTGTCCGCCATTTGTGCTGCAATCGCTACTATTGCTCGAGATAAGGACAATCTGGCAGTTCTTTCAGATCACAGAGTCATTTACATGCTAGCTGATCTGGTTCACACAACAGACGACCTACTTAGGGAGAACCTAGCAGCAGCCATTGCCAGTTGTGCTCCCTACGGGAATAACACCCACGAATTGGGTCGCCTGAAGACAGTCACTCCAATTGTGGGCTACATGGTGAGTTCCAGTCCCAAAGTTCATCGAACCACAGCAATGGCCCTTGAGAAGCTCTCCGAAGATCCTCAGAATTGCATCACGATGCATCAAAGCGGGGTTGTGCCCTTTCTCCTCGAGACTGTGGGCTCAAGGGATCGTATCCTGCAGGAGGCTTCAGCGGGATGTCTTCAGAACATTAGAAAACTCGCCCTTCGCGCCCAAGAGCATCTTCTACGCGTTGAACTCTAAAGTGGCGGGAAAATTGATGAGGGTTTGTGTCTCAACTAGAAATGACGCACATGAAATGCTGCAGTGTCAACAGACAAAATATATTTTCCTAAGATATCCTTACATCAAAACACTCAACATCCTTATTTCCATGAACACGAGAATTACAGTATAGAAATATTTAATGTATCCATAGTGATAATAAGCTTATCTTTTCCCCTTTGATTCGACTTATTGATACACTGAAGTGAAAATACGTTGAGCACGATAGAGCATTGAGCATATGCTTCGCTGATGCTGCACTCTACGCACTATGAACGACCGCAAACAACATTTTCACATGGTAACGTCTTCAAAAATTGTACAAGTGATCAATAATAATAAAAAAATTCTTCACATTCTGGGATGGACATTGCCCCGAAAAAGCAAATTTTTTCTTGTGCAAGACATTCCTTACAAAATATTTAGGGAATTGACAATGGAATGTTGGAAATAGTGGAAATTAAATTGAATAGAAGGAACGAGTGGCTCCGTAATCGAAATGTTTGTCAATTTAGAAAATATCATAGAAATTCATAAGATAATTTTCACGGACAAAGATACACTCAGAATTTAGAGTGATTAATAAAAAATTTATCAGTTATCAGTTAGAAAATCCTACGAAAAATAATCAATGAAATTTCCCACGGAAATTCAGTGAAACTTCTCTTAGAAATTTAGAGAAGTTTCCCCCAGAAATTCAGTGAAATTTCTCCTAGAAATTCAGTGAAATTTCTCAAAGAAATTCAGTGAAATTTCTCCTAGAAATTCAGTGAAATTTCTCCTAGAAATTCAGTGAAATTTCTCAAAGGAATTCAGTGAAATTTCTTCT
>CAKKOB020000188.1:62907-77193 GCA_918844115.2 Phlebotomus perniciosus | reverse complement strand
TGGTTTCTTGTTAATCATTTTACATTACCTACTGATCAAAAAAACTAGTTTACTGCCAGTAAGATTCGCCCATTAGCAAATCTTGGGACATCCAAAATAGCACTTATTCACCCCTTGTCATGTACTTTAGACACCATACCGTTGTAATTTCTAATTCTAAATTAAACTAAAAACTGTATTACACTAAAAATTCCTTATCTTACAACGTTGATTAAGCAAATCAAGCAGCCAAAGTATATATTTGTGAGATATAAATATTAAACACCAGTCGCCCAAAAAGGTATCAATTAGTCACGATGATCGAAAAGTCCAAGTCACTCACCACACTTTTTTTCATAAAGAGATGAACCATCTCTGGTCCATATTTAATAGGGCGGTACTCAATATTGACAAGACCTTTTCAGTTATTTCAAACAACGATGAGATGCGCGTACGCTAATTAATAGACAACTGGCGGCTGCTCTCATCCATACCATAATGTATAATTTTGTTAAAACACTGAATGATAAGTCAAAATATGAAAATGCTATGGGCGAGATGGTCTGTCGGTGGCATCAAGTCTTCTTCAGATCTGCACAGGTATATTCAGACCACTAAGTATATAGGCGTATAATGCTACTAATAAAATCAATTGGATGAATAGCTAACGTGAAAATGTACTTTTTGCAATTCCTCTATAATTATCAAGTATGAGCTGTAAATTATTAGTGGAACACTTTTGCAGTCCACTCTTTCATAACCTTGTTATTGGCTCAAAATTTTATGCAAAAGAAAATCATGAGGGTCTCATTGCACCCTCTCACAAAATCTAATCTAAGCTTTATAAACCCTAAATTATCCTAATGCTCATCATTCTCAGAGTATCTGACGACAATCAATTGTGCATTTAACGTCTAAAATTGAGACGCGCTTCACTGGTAACAGGCACATTTTGCTAATGCGAAGGGGACTCTGCTGCCGTAGATCAAAACACCCACCCACCATCATTCAACCCCTCTGTATACATAGGGTGAGAAGCTGGCAAACATAAATATGCTGCCTTAGAGATATATACATACATCGAATGTATTTGGACCGTTGTCACCCGCACTAACCCGAGATCGTGGCGTTTTAATCTCCGGGGTGTGCAAGATGTAGATAAGGTTTTCTCCAAACTAGAGATATATCGTTCCTCGGCAACCAGGGACGAACTTCATTACTGTTCTTTGACAAAATTCACTGCATCGTTTTGTTTAGCCCTCAAAGAAGTCTCGCTCACGCCATGAGCGTCTGTCTGATGCCTTTGCTAAGCTTTCATAACTTATGCTGGTTGTGATTATTATTTATGCCAAAAAGGAAAACTCATTGACTCGCAACATCTTATGAGAAATTGTATTGGTGGGAAAGAGATGGATATAACTGGTATTGAGTCTATCAATATGTATTAATTGTCAGCATAATGTTAGCACTTCCAATGTTAGCAATGCAATTTCTCATAAGATGTTGTGAGTCAATGAATTTTGGCTATTTTTTTACATGAGATACTGGCGTTAAGGTTGCAACCTTGCATTCAGGGTTCATTTTGTTTTCTAGTTTATTTTTTTTTAATTTTCAAAATTACTTTAATTTTTCAATGTTCTATCAAATTTTATATGATTCCTAGATTTTTTAGGGACGAAAAAGGATTTAATATCCTCCTTTTAATTCTGGATGAAAGACAGATAATCACAATAAAACTTTGTTCGAAAAAGCTTGAATAAAAAAAAGAAAAAATCTCAACCACTAAATATAATTTTTCTGGATCGAGTACATTAGCTGTGAATTTTTGTCAAACGGCCTAGAAATAAGCGATTTAAGAAAGGCAGAGGAATATTGTTCCCCATGTGGAAAAATATTCGTGTTTAACGATAAAAGGACATCGGATAACGGATAAGGGGAGAAGATATAGATTTGTATATTATATACACAAATAAATTTCTGTTAAGTCTTATCTTAACTGTGCAGTTTTGTGATTTACGCAAAGGGGCGTCTATTGTCCACATTAAATATACCAATCAGGGGAAATGACAAGTGCATACACATTTGTCAAGATTAAAGAACTTATCATGAGTGTATTTTTTGCATGCAGAATTTAAATTGTTTTTTACATAAATAAGGTATGAAGCTTGATGAAAAAAATAAAATAAGGTTTATTAAAAAATATTAAAAGAAAAATAATGTTTTCTTTTGTTGAAAAATGGTAAATTTAAAATTTTAAAACATCATAAATCCGATTCAGCGTATCAAAGGACCGAGTATGTGTGTATCTATTTGAAAATCTGTTTCCTTGGTAATGCCATGTGCAGATCTTGAAGCCTCTGCTTAGCGAGATGAAGCGGAATCACATCTTTGGGAAAGATTCTGCGCATTGTCAGTCCTCCAAAAAGTCCCTCCGGATTTTTCAGCAAAGTGTTGTTGGGAAAGATGAGCGGGTGGAAATATTTTTGGGGTACAAGTGAAAGGGAGGCTGATGGTGGTCCCGGTATATAAAACTCGGCGGACAGTTTCGCATAAAAGTGTTATCTAGAAGATTTACGAGCCGACTTTCTACATCCCCTATTTCATATGTACATAAGGTTATATATCAAGGTTTCCAGATTTGTAGATGGGGATTCATCCAAAATGTCAGTCTTTGTATTTGTGGCCTTTTTGTGTTTCTTTTTTTTTCCTTTGAAGCAAATCAAATGGGTGGATTCGTCGAAGCTTTTTGGGTCCCTATTTGAATTGTTATTTGGTACTGGAATTTATTGAATGTGTCTACTAATCACTGTGAATGGTAGGATTTACCAAAGAGACAAAGATACATATACCAATGAAGAAAACATCAAACTCAAAGGGATACGTGAATTTATGCTTTAACTGGCTGAACATTGTTATTAATCGTAAATAAGAGGTACTGTTAGTAGATGAGAAGCATGTCTTATCATATCGATCTGCAGATGAATTACACTTTATTATTAAACTTTTAGTCAAAGCATCTGAAGGATGCCTCAAAACCATAGAAAAGTGCAAGTCCGTGAATAAGTGCACAAAATGTAAATCTGCGGATGAAAAAATCAACCCCCGTGTAATGTTTATTCTGGCATAATATACAACAAAAAATGCCCCAGCTACAATTTTTCCTCTATGTACATACAATGAATGAATATAATCATACGTTCGTCAGTTGAATTTGAATTTTCTAGTACGCCCTTTAATCGCATTTTGCGCTCAAACAGCATCCACAGAGGGTTAGAGAGATTTTTCACATGTAGTCATTAACAATGCAGCAGCTGTAGCGTATTTGATGTAGCATTTTCAAAATAAAAGGCGTTCAAGTGCCAATCGCCATTTTACTGAAGGCGGAGTTCCACTTGAGCGTTCTAGAACGGTGATTCGATGCCGGGAAACGCATGCCAGATACAGTTGCCAATGAAGAGCATCGCTGAGAGCTTGCTTCTGGTACAGACTGAGACAACAAGATTTTCAGTGTATTTTAATCATCTTCTCAGCTCAGATCAAGAAGGATGCTCTTCGCATTTTGTTGTTAAATTCAAATTCATTATCCATATTAATTCACCGTGACAAAACTTTCGTAAGAATTTTAGCTGACCTTTTCTTTAACAATTGAAGCATTAATAAAATGTATTTGCAATTTTTGGCAAAAATTTAAAAAGGGTGAGATTTAGGACAATTAAGGATTAATTGTTTTTAAATAATTGTGGATGTGTTTTAAGAAGTAAAAATAATAAATTTGTATATGAAATTTTTTCTATTGGCTATAATAATTACATTATACATATCTATTATTTAATTACTCAATGCAATTGTTATCATAACTCACAAGAGATTATGAAAAATAAATCAAATCCAAGAGTTACAATACTATCATAAATAATTACTAGTATTAAAACAATATGTATGCATAATTTAATTTAGTTTATTTACCCAAGTAACATAATTAAATAGCAATTACAGATAATCAATATATTACATAGATGCATAATAGAAAAACCATAGCCGTAATGATATGTAAGCGAAAACCTAACCTCTCAAATGGAGATTTTTCGCCGGGTCTTTCAAAATTGTATTGCCTTCAACGACAAACCAAGCGATTGTATATCGCAAAGAGTAGAAAAACACAATAGAATGGAAGAGGGGGCGCTCGTGAGCGCCTCCTTGTCATCTTCCCAAACATATTCACGGGGATCGCTCTTGCAATACAAAAGAGACAAATGATAAAAACTAACAGGAGAGGGAATACCACTGTGGTATCGTTCGTAATCACGCCTAGCCGGCTCGAAATCGATTGTAACTCCGCCTCGAATGTGTAATCAATTCCCAACTGCGAACACCGATTTTTTGACAAACCGAACACCAACGATCCACCCCGAAATGGGTAAACTGCAGCGAATATGGCTTTAGTCGGTCCAAGACCGTTGCCGTGTTTGCGTGTTATTGTAGCTCGCGCCGCGCTCGCGCTTCAGTCCAAAACAGACATTGGGATTGAGAATTTGTTTGAACAAAATTTTTAATGAGATTGCATATTCTCATCGCTGACAAATGTTCATTTATATCTGTGAAATTTTTGTGAATAATGAGGTATACATATCATTTAAACATCTATATTTTTCTGTGTGTAACCGCTTTGTGTTATTTGTGCATAAAAATGGTCGAAAAATAATTTCAAGTGCTACAATTAGGGGGATTTACTGTGTAAACGACACATCTTATCACTAATTCATACCTCACTTTATCATCAGAACATTTATTGACAATATAATGTGATTTATTTGCCATCACCGGGTGGATGATATCAAGTTCACGCGTTCAGAAATATTTCGATCTTCATCAATAACCCCATTGATGTGAATTATCTTTGCCAAAAAGAGTTATATGATTAGATTAACTTCTATTGCTGTGGCAAATATTTTATCATCTTCTAAAGTAGTATCTTGTGATCCGGTAAAGAACAATGAAATGATTTTTATATCATCACAATTGCATACAATTAAATATGAAGTTCACATTTTATGGAAATTTCACAACTCGAGTTGAGATATAGTTTCTAAACTAATTTGTGTGTGTTTTTTTTTATTCTAAAAATATACGTACGCGCTTTTAGCACTGAATTCCTAGGGAAAAGAATTTATTTCATAATAAAATTATATATTCCAATGGCCGATTGTTTTAAATTGTGCACTAGAGTCAAATATTTACCTTGAATATAAACTTGGTCTGCAAAAGAACTAGCGACGGGGACTTTGACTTTCAGAAGTTGAGGAGCGCCGAAGCGAATAATTTTCAATGAGAATAGAAAAAAACTACACAATTTCTACACTTAACCTTCCCTCTAAATAATAATCTATATTTATTATAAATTCATTATTTACCTGTTATGAGGTATAATTAACGACACATTTGATGGAAGAGCCAACACCTCTGTGGAGAAAAAGTTCAGGAGAAAAAAAAGATCGGTTCGCTGTTTCAAAACGATCATCATCAATCGATTATTCGAATTTGAAAAATTGAAATCACAGCGTGACTGTATTTCTTACCGTTCTTCATAGCAACATTAGTGTGTTTGGTGGCGTTTCGAGTGTAAATTGAAAGTTCTTTTTTTTGTGTGTGATACACACCTTAAAGTATGCCCTGGACCACATCTACGTGAGATGATTCCTATGGAGTTTTTGTATTGTGATTTATTGTTTGATAGAAAATTAGAAAATAAAAAATCTGGAGAAATAGATAATGTTGCGTAAAAGTAAGACTTAGATTTTTAACATTGTGCGTCACAACACTAAAGATAATTTTTGAAAGTCTCTGGTTTGTGGCTTTGAAAAAAAATCAGGAGGAAGTTATCATTGGCGAAAAAGTCTTGTAGAGTCTTATCAGAGTTTTAATTAAAACTTGTAATACGTCCCCTTTTCTAATCAATTTTCCAAAATATACTTGTTTGTCAAATTGACCTTTTCAACAATGTACATAACTCAGGAAAATTGCAAAGAGTTTTCTTTCTTATACACCGACATCAATTCATAAATGTTGAGAATGTCACACGATGAGCTGCAAAAAATATCTAATACATTTTTTTTTGAAGATGAATCGTTTAAAGTGATCGATAATAAAAAAATTTATTGATAAGACGAACCGAAATTTCTTTTATCAGTTTGTATGCACAACCTCACGCACATATCACATTGACAATAGTTATATATTTTACAAGATATTTCCATCAAGATAACGAGTAAACGTTGCCATTGAGTGCTGCAATATTGAGCCCAAATATTGGTGTATTTTTTTCTCCTTCTAAATACCATCACAATTGCGGAAAGTGCCTCAAATACACTTACAAAAATGCCCTAAAGTATAACCAAATTCATATATTAGTCTGGTAGATCTATCGGAGATGATCAGTTCGCTGGTGCGCCGATCGAATATAGCAATCAAGTTGTGCGAAGCAATAAATCATATACCGCGAGAGCCAGCTATTGAATGGTTTAAAACGTGTGATTTGAGGTGTTGATTATTTGAAACATAGTTTAACAAATTATTCAATCCAACTCTTGCACTCTCAAGACATTTAACATGGCAGTGAGTGCCATCTCAAAATATATACACAGTATACAGTCAAATACCATGAGAAATAGGAGGAGGTATATAAATGGGTTTTAGGAGCACACAAAAAAATATCATTCCGTATTTTATTTTCATTGCAGGTTAGGAATATTGCTTGAATGGTCTCCGACGACAACTGCAGGGCTCTGGCGCCTTCAATCCTCCCATCGGCAATGACCTGGGTGTCAGACATGACCGTAACAATAGAATGTGTCCAAAGTTAAAAATTCTCAACTGTGCTACTTTTACTACTAACAGTGCATCCTTTTTAACTTGGTTCAGTGCAAAAGTTGAGAGAATTTGATGAGTGAGACTGGCAGTGGTGGATATCGGATTAATTTAGGGCAAAACCTAGTTTAGGCTATTAAAGAAAAATCTTTTTTATGTGATATATAAAAATTGAGAAACTGCGAGTTTTTCATCCATTAAATGCCGAAATTTTGAAACTTAAACGACGTTAGGAGGTATAAATAGCAAATTGTATAGAGTGGCCATTATGCGACATGTGAAAAAATTGCGTTTATTGCCTCTATATGAATAAAAACGGTTTTTTCTTACCTACAATTTATTTCACTCATTTTATGCACAACACGAATTTGATTTAAAACGTGCATCATAAAAGCGACGTGGAGTGTCCGATCCGAGGCAGAGATCTCCACTAATTATGACAGTTCTATTTTTCGAAAGTTTTCTCTCCGCATGTGAAAGATTCAAGTAGAAGAAATTCAGTGAAGATCGAAGAGTATTTAATGATAAAAATTTAACAGCAACATATAAAAGAATTTAACGACGCAGAGTAGCTACGGGATACACATAAACGCTCAAGTGAAAGATAGAGACATATTGCTGAAATATATATCAGAAACCTTCTGACCTCTAAAGTTCTCTTCAAAATTCGGAGAGAATATTATTAAAAAAAAAATAGTGTATTTTTCGCGATTCCGAGTGGCTGACCATTGTGTATCTTGGTTTGTGGCAACTTGAGGGCACTCTCCCAACGGAGCTTTACACCATGGATATGACATCAACGGCGGAAGCCGCTCGGTGGTACGACAACCCACGCCTGGGCGGCTCGCCAAACACGGGAGCAGCAGCTGCGAGTGGGGCTCATCAAACGGCCACTGGTGGCGTAGATACGTCCGATATGGGCGCCTTCTATGCCTTGGAGAATGGAGGGCATCGAAGGTACTACTCCACTGGATATGCACCTCACGGTGAGTTTACTCTCAATTTTACTTAAATTTATCCCAAAAAATTGTTCGCAAATTCATCCCAATCCATAAGGAAACAGTTCTTGTGCCAAATATTTGGCATATCGACGCGGCTTCCTGCTATACTACTACCAATCATAAATATTGTCTAATACATCTTACACTGAAAGAAATAGAAATCTTGCAAAATACTATTATTTACCCATACACGGTGTTAATTCAACCCACTCGAGTGTTGATGTTACACATGATACTTTAAGGCGCATGAACGCACGTAAACACGTCTTATATTAAAATTAAATTATCAATAAGCAGTAGTCAAATCTATAATTTAATACTTACTACACTCGGACAAAATCTGGTTAGATTCTAGAAAAAACTATAGCTAAAATTCTTAGAGATCTTAAAACAGACTCTGATTATGAAAAATATTCTTTTCGGTTAGATCCAAGCAGCAATTTTCTAATGCATTAAACAAACTAGTTTCTAATCTAGAATTACACTCAGGAGAATGTTGGATTCTTATACAAAGATATTTGAAATTTCACGGCAAGAATTCAAGTATTGCTAGATTAAGAACAGTTTGGCTTATTGGTAAGAAAATAATTGGATTTTTGCCTGGTATTTTTTCTTATACCAAAGCAGGATGAAAGAATCTGTTTTGGTAAAGAAAGAAACTAAGATTTTTAGTTAGAGCGGTTTGTCTTACATTTAAGCCTTTTTTACTAGAATTTTAGCAGAAATTTGGCTGAGTGTAAGCAGTTAGATTGTCTTAAAATGAAATACATTTTTATACGACAAATTATAACAGTTAAAACTTAAAACTGAAATATTTTCTATGCTCCTAGATTTTTGTTTAAAGAAATTAGTCCGTTATGATACAGCATTTAGTAAAATTGAATATTCTGAACATTTGATTTCTAATTTCTCTCAGTGTACGATTGCCTTTTAAGCAATATTTGTACTGCAAGGTGCGTTATATGTAGTAGTCTTGCTTGAAACCGTCGAGACAATTTGTTAGAAAATTGGATGGCTCACGAAAGTTGAAGAGAGATTGTACGAAAGAGAATTTACGCGAAATAAATCCAAATAATACGTTAAAACTATGTCACTAAATGATGTCTCAATACTTTTTCTTCTCACTTGAAATGGCAAAATTCGGCAATAGTGGTTTTTTAAATGTACAATCCCACCATTAATGGCATTTTAAGGCACGCCAATAACCATCAAACTCCCCATCAAATTTTTATATTAGAAATTTATTGACTTTTGCGTGTTGTGTCTGCAACAACAAGTTTCAGCAGTCATTTTCTGAGATGGAGAAAGAAAAAAAAATCCTATTTTAAATTTATATTAGAACTTTTTCTTTGATATATTGATCAATATCATTTTCTCTAATTAAAATACAATTAATTGAGATTCTCAGGAGAATTGTTGCTAAATAAGTAGCTTATCTAAAGTGTCAATTTCTATTTGTAGGACATAAACTGGGATCTAAATTTTAATGGCTATTCCCAATTAAACAGATAAACGAATAAGAGTATGGAAAAAGTTTTATATTTAAAAATTTCCAAGTGGCATCACTTTGGCATATAATCAAAAATTTTATAGTGAAACTTTGATGAAATGAACTGATTGGATTGACTGTTGTTCGGAAATTAGGAGAACCACAAAAACTCTCCGTATCGTTAAAATCACAATTTTTCCCGAAAGACAATTTAACTTTTATGTATATTTATAAAACAAATCCATTGTGATGCGGCTTGAAAAAACATCCTCTTTCACTGCATGAGAAGAGGTTTGTGGCTCAAATATGCAATATCACTTCATTTGGGTTGTTCTAAAATATTTTTTTTGCAACCATTTGCGTGTTTGTGGAGGTACAAAAAAATTGAGAGACTTCCTTCGGTTAGGCTCATGTTGTGACTCAAACTTGATGACCAGTCATTACGAACTCGTTACCAAGTCTAGGGAACTATTTTCCTTGATTACTATTGAACTTGAATTTTGCATGTTGCACTTGTAAAATTGTATGAAATATAATGTGAGTGGAGTAATAGCCCCAGACCGGGTTTTTTCGTTGGAATTGGTACAAAAGATTGCGTACATGAAACATAAATTCCTTTTTTGAGACTGGAACCCCTACTAAGAGATGCGTTAATTTATAAAGATACATATATTTACAAGGACTCATTTATATTATTTGTAGCTCGTAAATGTCTTGCTGGGCTCCATTTGAGATAAACAGTGAACAGTAGTTACTCCGACAAGCACTA
The DNA here is from genome assembly GCA_918844115.2 of Phlebotomus perniciosus. NCBI lineage: Eukaryota > Metazoa > Arthropoda > Insecta > Diptera > Psychodidae > Phlebotomus > Phlebotomus perniciosus. The sequence continues at coordinate 67,091 of CAKKOB020000188.1, read as the reverse complement.
ATGGAGCACATTAATTTTAAATCGTCCGGCGTGATGCTTAAATTGAATTATCAAATGTAACAAGTTCATGTTATAAGAATAAGATTGAATTTGAATGAGTGTAGGTTGTATGCTTGGACTGAAGACAGATACTACAAGAACAAAATTTTTTCAAATCATTTCATCATCTTATTCATGGGAGGCCTAACCTCTGGAAAAATCACCTCTTTACCATTTCGATTTAGTTATGTCTTTGTTAATCATTAGATTTCATTTGAGAATGAGAGCCCAAAGTTGCTCCTCTTCTGTCTCAATATAGCTTCCAGTGAATTCCTCAAGTGTTTACCTTTTTCAATAAATTATCTATACATGCATAATATTTCTTTAGATATTGTCATCCACATTCATCTTGTTCTCCATTATTGTTATTATTATTACGATTTTTGTGTGTGCTTCTCAAGCATTTATTTATTCGAATATTGTGTACGCCACCTCGATGGGACACTCATTGTGACAAACCTATTTCAGAAGTCCTTATAAATAAATATTAAGTTTTTTCTTCTCGGTAATCATCGCGCCACACAACAATAAAAACATCAATGTAGTGTAAGAACGTGAAAGAAAAAGAAGATGAACAATAAGGAGATAAAGCGAACGAAAAAAACAGAATTTATATTCGCTTTTGTCACCTCAAAATAGATTTTCTTGTCATTATTGCTGTGCACTTCGTCAATGGAGTTTGAGTCTGTTAAGCGGGACAAAGAATAAAATATAAGAAAGGAGTGAGATTTTTCTATACATTTCTTTTTTATTTCTATATTTCAAAAAAGGGTTTCAATAAATTTATGTATGTTGCATAAGGACACTACACCATTCACTACTTATCTCCAAAGTGAGAACAATTTCCCTTTACCTAAAAAAATATTTTTTTTGGTCGTTCAACACCTGAGTTATCTGCATAAATTGCAAGAGCCGTCGGCTTCTGAAGGTCTCACGTATATACGGGAGTCCAGCAACATTGTATGTAATACTTCGTAAAGACAAAAACTCATACATTAAGTTGATCAATATTTTGGAAAAGAAAATTATATTATTACACCTGTAATTATACTCATTGTCGAAATTATCCTTTAACCTATCAGCCAGGAGAAATTATTCCAATTCTTTGATTGAATTGAATTTACTTATTTATTTCCCTTCTTATCTAATCGTACGCATTCCACTAATCCATACTCGATTCTAATATCATATGTACAGAGAAATGTGTATGTGCTTTTTACGGGTGATGGAAACACAATAAACTAATTAAATAATCAAACTAATTCGCGGTATTATCGAGGTGGTTCATTTAATAACAGAGTGGCAACCAATCGTGAAATTAAATGACTTAATCGCACTTCGATTATCGATCGGTTGCTAAATCGATCAATCAAAATCACTTATCTGAATATTTTTTGTCGTCGCATTGATCAATAAAAAAACGATCAAATAAGCTGAAACTGATTATTGATGCTGTTCTCTTTGTATTCAACTTCTTCAAAATGAGCTTCAAGAGAAGCTAATACGTCATAATTTTTGCCGTTTGTTGGAGTCAATTTGAATATGTAAAAAAGAATGAAAAATTTCTTGAAGAATACACTTTTGAAGTGACATTTTGGCAACATTTTTTTAAATGAGATTTGTTTTAATATTTTATTTTTATACTATCTCTAACTCTACTTGATGTGACGCCAGAAGTCCTATATACTTGTACTACCTACGTAATTATAGACGAACTACTGAGAAAATGCGGTCCACACACTTTTTATGAAACTGTTATCTCAATTTCTCATGATAACTATTATATGAAGTCCTAGTCCTTAAAATTGGAGAGCTTGGAGAGATAAGTTTGGAAAAACAATGAGTAAACATAATGCGATCTCATTTTAGAGGCCTAGGCAGTCGGTCTGAATTCTTAATTTAGAGAATAATCTATCAGTGGTGTATTGCAGTGGTGTACTCAAAATTAATAATATACTAATTTTCAATTTCTAAACATTTTCGTTTAGAACTCAAAATTCCATCTTCTGTAACTCAAAATTTATTTTATTTAGACTAAACTCAGTATCACCGTGAAGGGTGGACATGAGTAAATCCCAAGAGGGAAGGGAAGAGGACTTTTGTGTGTACATTCCATGGATATTTTGTCCAGTCACTATGTCTGTCGCGCTGGGGGACCAGGTGTTACCCTCCACAGTTCAGGAGATCCGCATGTCGCGCGTTCCATCCGCGCGCGATTTGGTTGCGATCCCACACTATGCCCAATAAAATCGACCACATACTGTGCTTCGATTGAATTTCATATAAACTTTCTTCACCTTTATCATTCGATCCTGTCCTCACGTTGTGCCTGCAATTCTGGGGAATTGTAACAAAATGGGGAAATCTTACTAAATATTGCTATCTCGTGAATTTATGCGATTTCTGTAGGTTTTCATATTTGATTCCTTCTGACTTGTCCGTGATTTAATTCTCACAATCCCGGCACCACCAGAAAAATTTATCTGCTTACACGGTTGTCAAGTCATTTTTCCGAGAATCTGTGTCCACTTATTTTCGTAGCGCACTCTCGTTATATATATCAAATAAATGTGACTGCAACCCTCACCATATCTCGCTATGCATTTAGTCTCCAAGAAATGCAGTTTTTATTGCAACTGCTCGTGCTTAATAAAACAAAGAACTGCTTTATATGAATTTGAGGACAAAATGCAGAAATGCTCCGTGAGGCGGTCTCCCTTTATTAATTACTTTGAATTTTCAACTGTCTGGCGGTCAATTTACTTTCTGTCCGTCCGTACAATGTTCCACTTTTTCCGCAAAATTTTCACCACATCTATGCTAAGCACATATTGTATTTCTCAATGCACTGAGGGGGAGTTGCAATAATTACTATACACAGACTAACACTCCATATTCCTCAGAATTCATCCACTCCATAATCTCAACTCATGTTTTGCTTCACCAATCTCTCAAATAGGATGATTATACAAAAGTCTCTGCTTTTGCTACATATATACCATACATGTATGTATGTGTACAAGTCGTCTTACGATGATGGCCCAGTGTGCCTGTGGAATTTGATATTTCTTGCGTATTATTTCACTGACTTGGTGCTGCACTGCCGTATAATGACATAATTGTACTAATTAGAGTGTCTTATGCAAGTTACAACAAAACACTGAACCAAAAAATGGACAATAAGTGCTATCAAGAACATGCATTGGATTGCTCCTCTGTCTTTCTCTGCATCATGACCATTCGCCCTGTACAAATTACAACTCATTGATCCGTTGTTGATGCATTATAGGGATAATTCTGAGAATCAAACCAAGGTAAAGGTGGAGGTAATCTTGTTATATTGTTCACTACCTTCCAATCTCTTATACAGTCTTCAATTTGCACCTACCATTTCCGCCCGAATTATTGGATATCTGCGCACAAAGCGTGATACCCCAGTGTGAGGTCAAAATATATTTTCACGGCAATATTCCCTTAAATATCCTATAAGGAACTCAAGAATCACGTAGGGGAGAGTCGGTTAAGTTTGCGAAACAGATAATTTGGTGAACATAACTGTGTATTCTTGAGAGAACGAAAAGAATAAACAGAATAATTTTGTTGTAGAAAAAGTTTCAGTTTTAGTCCCAAAGAAAACTGAAAGCAAAAATTTTTGCTGGTTTAGGGAGCTTTCATATCTTCCTTAATATCTCCCCTTGCTAAAATTGATCTTTTGGAAATTTACTACAAATTGTTTAATATTTTTTAAATATAAAAATAAAAAAACAATTCTCTTGCATCTAATTTAGCAGCGGGCGAAATAAAGTAATAAATATTTCAATTTTTGTTTTTTATCCTAATACATAAAGCAAAGTGTGCATATCTGAATTGGCCTAATCACCCCCAAACCATTAAATCTCGACTGGGCGTGACTGCAGGAGTCCGAAAATACCCATCTCCCAAATGTTTGTCTGGCTGTCTGTCTGTCTGTCTGTCTGTCTGTGTGTGTGTGTCAGTGTGTTCGTGCATCACGGCCAAACGGCTGAACCGATCCGGATGATATTTGGCATAGGTATAGTTGACATCCCAGGTTGGGACATAGGCTATATGAAAACTTCCCCCACCTCCCCTATCTGGTACCTCCCATACGAATTTACCCCTTTTTT
>CAKKOB020000188.1:20710-62807 GCA_918844115.2 Phlebotomus perniciosus | reverse complement strand
CCATGATGTTCTTTCCTCTTGGAACAGAGGCCCCACCCATGGAAATATTTTATTATTATGACTATAGCAATAAATTAAGTAACTCACAAAAAATATTTTTTTTCACCACATGAAAAATTTAAACATACATAGCACTGAACTTAATTGAATTTCGCCCACTGTATCAACGCGTGGATTTTTTTTTTCAGGGAACGAGCTAAACAGTTTCTTAAAGTCTATACCCAAGGAAAGCTCATAGGCTATACAGAGTTCCAGTGCTGTTTTCTATCTTTCCACAAAACTGTCTTGACCAAAACCCTAAAATTGCTTTTTGAACTGCCCCGCTCACCCTACTTGATTAATTAAAATATAATTCTTCGAGAAAGAGAAATGCATACATTTTCATCGCCACAATATTTATTAAATTTCTTAGCTAAACATGGTGTAGGTATATGTATATGCGATATAAAAATGTTATCAATAAAATTATATCAGTTTGATACAACCATAAATGCAAAATAAGATATTGTTACGAACGTGAGTTTGAGGGATCTATCCTCAACCCAGTCGTAAGATACACCCTGGCCGAGCCTGGCGTGGTGTAGTGGTTAGAGCTACTTGCTCAAACCACGTTGCCAGTGAGATCGAGGCTAGGACCGGGCGAAATCTCGAACTCAGCAATTGGAAAAAAATCAAACCACTCAATTGCACTCAACAAGCTATGCTGTTGTAGTGCTTCCACTGAGTATAAGTTATACTTCAGTGTAGATGTAAAATGTTCCAATTGTGCATATATACGGACCCACTCGGAGAGATAGAGATGGTCACTCTATCTCACCAATAACATGAGAACATTGACCAAAGAATGGGAACTGAAGAGTAGCGGTCCATGCATTGTGAGGACTGCGACCCAAGGGATAACGGTCCTCTCCTTCCATTAATGCACTAGACTGTGATCTCAGTATCTGATTCATAAAAAGGGAATGCATAATGGGCCTGTTTGGCGGGCCTGGGTGCAGCTGATTCTAATCGGGATCGGCACCCTTTTCTAATCTAATCTAATCTAATCCCCTTGAAAAGGGAATTTCAAACATTTTACCTTGAAAAACCGTTAGACGGAATGATTCAAGGTCATTGGCATGTATTATATATTGGCATGTAGTACATCTACAAAACATATGTGAAAATTTAAAAAATCGTTAGAGCTGTTTTCGAGATATATAAAAAAAAAACATGTTTTTATATGGGATAGGGGGCTTTTTTTGAAAAATGAAGGGCCTGGTCCTGATCCCAAGGTCGACTTTAGGGGGGGGAGGGTCACCCGAAGATCCGAAGTCTCTACTGCAACCGTTTGGCCCCCAGATCAATAACAGACGGATAAACGGAGAAACGGAGAAACATTTGGATTGCAGTATATTGCTATTTTTGTGTCGTTCTAGCGGAATTTTAAGTTCTTTTAATTGGGTATTTCGAAAAATTCCCATTGGATATTCCTCTGAAATCTATAATACATAGAACAAACTGATATTATGTGAAAATTTATAGGTTTTCCACACTGGAAAATTCGATTAAATAGCATTTAATTAGCTGTGAAACTTCTTACAGGGTTATTGCTGTGTGCCAGCACCATTGAAGTTACATTTACCCTTAAATGTATAATTCAGGAGCACAACACTTATACGTACGAAATATGTTAATTTTTCACATTAAGAATCCAGAAAGTCCAGATAAACCAGAATTAAAACTAAGAATATTTAAAATGAGTAAAAATACCAGAAATTTTATGGAAAAATATGATTTCAACAAATGATAAAAATAATTTTCCAAAGACGTTATTTGACTAAGAAGAAAAAAAGACTCTCTTTCCCTTTAAATATTTGCATCTCATATTTTTGGATTTCAGTTGAACATCAAGGTAATCCAGGAAAATCATTCAAAAATTCAAGCGACATTCATGTTTCTCTATATAATATAATATCTTAAATAACTTTAATTACTACCTTCTATATGGCTTTCTATTGTATGTACATTGCAGACGTAAGTTTCTGTAACCATATCTATTTAGAATTAATGTCAATGCAATTAAGACACCTTCCCTTGTTGCCAGGACATTATTATCCCCATTTAATTATAGTTATTTGCTCAAAGAGCATGTTATTGGAATATTACCAGGAGGAACCGGTTCAATGCTTGCAATAATTACGTGTGTATCCAGAAATTTGGACTCTGCGCCAAAAAAAGACTCTTTAGCACCTCTCATGGTGGGTTCAGCAAAATGACATAAACACATTCTTGAGAATCAAATCACCTGGGAGGTTGTATTCAAATGTAAGAAGAAAGAGAGAGAAAAAAACTCACTTTGAACATGAAGAGAGCATTTAACAAGCGCAGATATACTGAGAAAACATTATCCAGTATAATCAAAATACAAGCCCCAGACATCTATAAGTAAATGGTCAAAAAATGTGAAACGAAAACTTCAGGATTTCCGGGTTTCTTCTTTTGGGCCAACCAACACAATCTCGTGCGAGAGGCGGAAAAACGCACACCGATCGTGAAGTGAAATGTATGTCGCGGAGTCTCTTTCTCTCTATTGCCTTCTGGGAGAGATTACAATTACCCGAAGAGATGTTGCTCTGTGACGATGACGGAACTTGTGGTGTTTGTGGAGAGAAATGAGATATCCACAGAGCATAGAAATAATAAACATTGGGATAGAAAAGCGATACAAATCCGTGATAAGTCATGAACAGCTTGCAGGCAGCTGTGATTCGGTATCTAAACTATCGTGAAACTCGTGAAACACCGTGAATAAATTTTGTTAATTACTTGAGCTTTAGAAATTTGCCACAAATTTTGTTGGGAATTCAAATTTTTTATCGGAAATATTACGAATTTCAATGTTCTAGCAGTTTCTACTAGAAAATTCTAGCAGCTTCTCTTAGAATTTGCAAAATTACCTTTTACACCTTTTACAGTTTCTACAAGAATTTTGCTAACCTTCTGTTTTGCCTTCTATTATATTAAGAAGTTGTAAGCTTACAATTTTAAATTTTAAGTTTAATCAGCTGTGATTCACGCTTAACTATTGAATTTTCGAATAAATTTTGAAAAATACATGAATTTATTCTGTTGCATATATTGCGAATTTAAAAGAAAAAAGCAAAATTCTAGTAGTTTCTGCTAGAAATTAGCGAAACTCCTAAGAAGTTTTGCTAATTTTCTGCTAGAATATCTATAGACAAACTTCTATAATATAGTAGATACAGTAGATAGAACTTTTCTCTGCTAGAAATTTTTAGAGCTCTTTACAAAATTTATCATTTGTCTTTTTTTTCTAATTTCTGCTATAAAATAATGCAGTAACTGCTAGAAATCTACATCCACGCAGACACAATATCCGTGAATTGCTGTACAATTCACGCAGCTTTAAAAGATCTCCACTAGTTTTAGTGTCTCACAGTGATATTTAGAAAGTCCCTCTTGTTTCATTGTTTCACGATTATTCAACATTTCTTCTTCACTTTTTTTCTGTCGCGCCCTCCCATGGACGGAGAGAAAGAGAGACTCTTTCCATTCCCGGAATCACCCAAGTCCGGCTCAATGGCAACATTTTGTGGTGGACAAGAAATTGAGCTCTTTTTCATCTTCACCTTTACAACTGTCTGATAATTAATTGAGAAATCCTCCTCTTTTCATCTGATGCCATCTCTCGATCAGCTCTCTTTAAATTGCAACCCATCCGAACAAAAAAGAGCCACCAGAGAGATCCATCAAGAGGATTCTCTTTGTATATCAACATACCACTTCTTCAACTGCCAAATCGACGAACTTTAGAAGCAAAATTTATGCAAATTCAGTATCTCTCGCAACAATTAAAAGAGCTTCAAAATCTTGACGGAACATATACACCTATTCGTGGATTTGGAGGAGAGAAAAAAATAGCGAGAAAAGGAGAAACAAATAAACGTTGAATAAATTGCTTAGACACAAAAACATGATGTCATCTCATATGAGAATGATCTGACAAAAATTGACTGGAAGCTGACGATTTCTTCTATCTCTCTCTCACTCTCCAAAAGACAGTCACTCGGTGGGCCTACCCATATGCGAGCAACCTCGCAACATTCTCAATGCTAAATATTTTTCCAATAAGCAATAATAATATTTTTTTCTCTCTTCGAAGCAAGACTTTTGTGCACGTGAACTATAAATAATGGACTTGGACAAAAAGATAAAAAAAAAAGATGTGTCAAATATTGATTTGAGAATCATGATCAAATCAATATCTGGGAGATTAAACACGAGTTACCCACTAAATTCCAGTGACCAGAGTGAATGTAAGAACGCATCAGAAATTTAAATATTATAACAGATCAAAGGATTGTTTCCAAGGACCTTTCAGAACATTTTACAAGCTTTTTTAAAAAAATTTTAGTGGCATTCGGGTCAACTTGTGTTCTTGAAAAAATCATTTTGAACTTTTCAAATGAGGTATATTCAGCGAGAGAGTAATAAAAGCAACGACGAACAAACTAGGGAACGAAGAATCGAAGAAATGACGAACAAACTTGGGGAACGAATACGAAGCAAAGACGAACAAACAGGGAACGAATGATCGAAGCAACAAAGAACAAACTTGGGGAACGAATACGAAGCAAGGACGAACAAACTAGGGAACGAAGAATCGAAGAAATGACGAACAAACTAGGGAACGAAGAATCGAAGAAATGACGAACAAACTTGGGGAACGAATACGAAGCAACGACGAACAAACAGGGAACGAATACGAAGCAAATACGAATAAATAGGAAACGAATGATCGAAGCAACAAAGAACAAACTTGGGGAACGAATACGAAGCAAAGACGAACGAACTTGGGGAACGAATACGAAGCAAGGACGAACAAACTAGGTAACGAATAATCGAAGCAACGACGAACAAACTTAAGGAATCAAAAATCAAAGCAATGACGAATAATCGAAGCAAGAACAAACTTGGGGAATGAATAATCGAAGTAAATGACGAGCAAATTCAGCGAACGAAAAATCTAACAATGACAAACGTTTGTCAGCGAACGAACTATCGAAGCAACAAAGAACAAACTTGAGGAATCAAAAATCAAAGCAACAACAAAGCGATGCCTGGACACATTTGAACCATTTTTATCCAGGGAATAACCTAGATACCATTTTATAGTAATCATTGGCTAAACTTCATTGTCAGCTTCAGATCTATTCATGCCAAAATCTATAAGTTATTTACAAAATAAAATTTTTAGGTCTTTCAAAATGGCGGACAGCCCTATAAAACTGTTCTAAACTACAAGGACTCCGGTCACTCTTGCGCTGCGGAATTTACTGAGGAAATTTAGACGAATTTCTCAGAATTTCGCACTTCGCAGCCTCTCGACCTTCACATTGTACAGTGAGCTCACGGAAGAATTCTACCAGCGCCAGAGAGTTTCTTGGCTCAACATCCGGTTCAGTTACTCCATCATTTTGACTGAATCTCAGACCTTGCTGACTCAGAAAGATCACTGATTATGAGATTTTTCCTTGGGGGAAATTCCCTGAGATGCGGAAAAGTGTGTAAGGGAGGAGGGGAGAGAGAAATCTGCTCACCTGAACGCGTTTCGTGGCCTCAGGAACATCGATGCCACTTCCCGTTTCCGCTGGCACCACCTGCAGTGTCACCCAGGGACCGGGTGTTCCGCCCTCGCTGGTGTCCTGGAGCTTCACGCCATAGAAGACGGCAATCTTCTCGAGGTGATTCTCCAAGTTGCGCATACATTTCCTCTTCACGCGGACACAGTTGCTGGGAGGAGGAAGCTGGACACATTGAATTTGGTCATCCATCATACTCCATACTCCATTTGGATGGCATGTGGATGTCTTCACATGTCCACTGCCTCTTCGGCACCACTCAGGCGACTCTTATTGATCACTTTTAGCAATTTATCACGGATTTTCCTGTGGAAATTTTGCAAAATACGCCACTCGTGAAAAATTCACCACTTCCACTGACAATCGCGTAACTTCTAATGTCATCGCCAGAGCCCTCCGCGATCGCGAAGGAGAATTTCTCTCCTCGAGAGTTCAAGGGGCAAATAACTGTGAATTCGCAAAATTTATTAATAAATTCCTATGGAATGGAAAGTTGCCATTTATTGCCATAATTTTACAAGATCGTTTACGGAACCTCCGAATCGTTTTTTATATATAGCTTATCGATGATTCGAAGGATATTTTTGACAGTTCATTTTGCATTTCTCAAGGAAACACCGGAAACACGCAAAAGTCGATTACAAAAAAATCGTGATTAAAATCAGTGAAAATCCCAAAGCCTCTCGATGGACCCAAAGAAGAGTTATCGGTGGAGTCCAACAAGCAACAATTTCTTGATGTAAATTGGGTGAATTGTGGAGAAGATCGCAGGAGGTGATGTCTCCAAGTGTTGGATGGTCCTTTGAGAAAAGCACAGAAGAGAGAATGGAGAGAATGACGTGGGGAACCTATTGATACGAATATTCCTCTCTGGCAAGATGTACAAAATCCACAAAATCTTTATCCATTATAAAAGAACGCTAAAGTAGTCCCATCACCAGTGAACCAAAAGAAATATTTGGTCAATTTATTCATTTATAATGTGTTTTACATGGCCTTCTGACTTGATAGCTGAGGCAGTAAAAATTAAAAGACAAAAAAAAATGTGTTTTACAAAGGAAGTCCAGTTATAAGCCTTATCCAATCCTTAAATAGAGCTACGTTCGTGAAGCCCTGACCTGCCGTATCACATCCTGAACTTGATCCGTACGATACTATGCCGATTTGTCTTTTTACACCGTTAATTACAAGGGTTGCAGGACCTCCAGAATCTCCTGAACAAATAGCACTGGGTGGTGGTGTAGGGTCTTGAACACAGAAGGATGTTGCTGGAAGAACGGAACCGCCGATTTGGCTCTGACAGACGCTGAAGAGAATACCTATCAGTTCCTGAGTGTACAGTAATATAAGAGATACTTGTCCATTATTACTGGTTAATCCAAAGCCCGAAACAGTGATGATCTGATTCAAATAAGTGTTCGTATTCGCAGCGGGATTAGAAGCCACTAAATCAATAGGTCTCACATTTGTTGGATTGAAATCAAAGGCCTCTCGATTATTTAGGAGGGCAATGTCGTTCACTAAAGTTTGTTGGTTGTAACCAAGATGATAATGGCCATCTAACGTTAAAACGGTACGCCTCTGTGATGGAGAACCTGCCACCAAGGATCCTGCTTCAATTGTGGTGGTAATAAACTTAACATAGATTCCAGCTACACCTAGAAGGGTTATACAGTGAGCCGCTGTCAGGACCCAGTTTAGTGCAATGATGCTTCCTCCACAAGCTGCTGTAAGAGCCACAAAGGATATGACCAAACGAACTTGGAAGGGAAATTGAGCAAAACCCGCAGGAATTCCTTGGATGATCCTCGATGGTGGGATATTGGAAATATTCCATCCTCGATGAATATCCAATATGGATTTATGTTCCTAAGCAAAGAATTTTATTGTTCTCTAAAGAAAAATTGTACTAAGAGGGATTTAACTTACCGCTTTGGACACTGAGATGATCGCTGTCGCGAGGAAGAACACAAGAAACACCTTCATCGTTGTAGATGCTAGAATTAGACTGTTCTTCAAAGTGATCAATTGCTCTTTTTATACTAAATATTTACCAGATAAAGAAAACCATTTGGGAAACTATAACTCCCAGAAAAAGATTAAATGTTCCAAATTCGTCAAATTTGTGAATACTCGTGTTCATTATAAAAGACAATGACCAACAAAATGAGTGCAAAGCGTGGATAGACTACGGAGTTCTCCGACACGTGTTTGGAGCGGAGCGGGTTAGGGCAATGATAAAATAATTGCGACGAAATTCTAAAAAAATATTCTAAGATAGCACTTTAACAAGTCACTTATATTATGGACGGAAGAAATCTGAGAAATTACTTATATAAAATGGCTCTGCTCAAGATGATCGTCAATTGGAAGGCGAACAATGGGCAGTTTTCCCCCCTAATAACCAATCTAAGAGCCAAAGGATAATTTAACAGGGAATAAGGTTTTTTACTGGAAAAATTAAGGTCTAGGTCTAGGTCCTATTTGACTTTAGTAGGGATCACCGAATACCCGAAGCCTCTATCTGCAACCGTTTTGCTTCTAGGTTAAAAAAAAGCTATCGCTTGGCATTTCTTTTTTTAAATGATCAGAAAATTAAAAAAAAAATTAATGGGTTGTCTTCAGAGAGATCCTAATACATAAAGCCAAGTGTGCATATCTGAATTGGCCTGATCACCCGCAAACCATTAAATCTCGACCGGGTGTGACTTCAAGAGTCCGAAAATCCCATCTCCAAAATGTTTGTCTGGCTGCCTGTGTGTGTGTGTGTGTGTGTGTGTGTCAGTGTGTTCGCGCATCACGGCCAAACGACTGAACCGATCCGGATGATATTTGGCATAGGTATAGTTGGCATCCCAGGTTGGGACATAGGCTATATGAAAACTTCCCCCGCCTCCCCTATCTGGTACCTCCCATACGAATTTACCGCTTTTTTCGACATTTTTGACTTTTTGACCACTAAGATGAAGCACTAGCGGGTCGCGATGTATGATGGGAATGATAAGGGTGGTGTCCTCTATAACTTTTAAGTATAGAAAAGTTGCCCGACCATTGGTACCTCTCATACAAATTTACCCATTTATCGGGAATTTTCGAGTTTTTGACCACAAAGACTAGCTGTATTATAGGGATTATCAGAATGGTTCACCTACAACCCCGTACTACAGGGAAAGGCCCCACCATCCCCTATTAGTGAACTTTCATACAAATTTACCCATTTTTTGGACAATATCGACTTTTTATCACTAAGATGAAGCGCTAGTGGCTCAAGATGTATGAAGGGGTTGATTTGGGTGCTGTACCCTGCAACTTAGCATTATAGTGGATTGCCCCCCACCCCCTTTCGAGCCTTTCATACAAAGTTCCCCTATTTTTGACTTTTTATTTGTTAAATGAATCTTCTCAATCAATTTAACGAACACAAGTTACTACACAATCCACAAACCACGCAAAGAGAGGCGCGAAGCGCCTCGTTAAGTATAAACGTGTTAATTTCTTTTTTATTATCCTAATTCGTATATATCGGAATTTTCGCGGATTTATGCGAATTTGGTGCAAAATACAAAAATACTCAAAAATAATAAACTAATCAATTGGTTAATCATAATTTTATGTTCTGAATATGTTTATTTAAATGATAAAACACCCTTGTATTTTTTTTTAATTCAAATTAACCGACTCTCCCCTATACGTACTATAAAGCTTCTACATGCTAATCTATGCATTATCTGTATGTATAACAACCAGTAAAATGAACAATAAATTTCACTTTCGGCTTCTGTTCCAAACACATCCCCACGCATTTGCAAATTTTTGGTCGGATACAAAAAGAGAGCTATATACAACACATATATTAAACTCTAATTCACCTACTGAATTTAGTGAATCACTAATGTGCACGATTGACTTACAAAGTAACTCTTGATCGAGGTGATGTTTCAGTGTCTTTTCACCCATTGTGTCTCGCCTCCATCATAAAAGACACACCATTACCACCGTAAAATTTTCAAGTGTGAAAACACTAATTTGACATTAATTTACCAGAAATAGGCATTTTGCACAGAATAAGATTTTGTCCAGTGAAATGTCCAGAAAAGGTTTTTGATGAGACAATTTTCACGACTATATATGCGTTAACTTTACCTGAGCATGACACATAAAAATTTTCACTACAACTATTGTTGTGTCAGTTGAAACTCTAAAACAATTTTGCTTGTTTTTTTGATGGGCATCTGAGAGTTGTGCGTTTTGACAAACACATAAAAAGTGTGTATTTGAGCGGAAGCACTATATGATTCTTGCCACAGGTGAGATTTAATCAACACCTAAATTAGCATCAAATTGTCGTTTATATTACAAATTGCTATTAGAACATTTTATTGATACATATCAATAGTGCTTAAAGAGCATGTTCATAAATAATATTTACTACTGTACGAAGTGCTTGTGAAAACCTGCCAGATGAAATTATTTGTTAGTTCTGATAAGAAAACCGTTGACTTATTACTGAATGGTTAAGAGTAAACGAAAAAATTTTGATATTTTCAATTAAAGTCAATTTACTTGTCAGCTTGGATGTTTTGTGTGTTTGTGTGCAAAAAAAAGCAAAATAAAAAATATTAAAGAGAATTTAATTTGCAATGATGAGCTATTTGTTTGTATGTATAACCCAGTTTTTCCTTTTCAATTAATAAAACGTGTAGTAAAAAGTATACTTCTTTCTTATTGCGATTCAAACACGCGTCATAATCGCAATTAATTTCCATTCATTACCATTAAATGTTAGACACTTGTTAACACAGGGAAACTATAGCTAACAAGACACTTGGAGAAATGAAGAAAAAAAACTACAATATTCAATATCTGAATATTTCTCCAGCCATTATTCGCACGGAGACAAAGAACTTTGGAGTGTGCATATTTAAAGTTATATAGTAATTAATTTACAAATAGGCCTAACATGTGCGTGGAAAGATACTTTTCAAGTGTTTGGCATACTTCTTAGTAGAAAAAAAAAAGACGAGAAGAATCATCTGCAGAACCTTCTTCCACCCGTCAAGTTAGAAATTTCCAACCATTGCAATTTAAATAGAATTTCTTTCATACAACACACTTTGGATGTATAAGAATAGTGAACCTCGGCGAATGGATAAAAGAGTTTTCACTTTCCTTAGACACGCCATGTCTTAATCGTCAATAAATATTCATATGCATTCATGAAATAATGTTGTGCATTTGTGTTAAATGCACAACATTATGCAATTCCATACATACATGCAATTTATGCAATTCACATTAAAATAATAAAAAAAAAAGAAAAAATACCATAAACTCAACACAAATTTCATTGAATGGGAGAGAGAAGAGAAACATGGGGCATTTTGAGGTGCGCAACAGAAAGAAATTGAGGTGCAAAGTTCCTATGCGGATGGCATTTGAGAGCTTGATATTTTGTGAATGGTGGTGAGAGGGAATTTGGATGCATGCGCCATCGAGAGTCAAGTGCAAATCCACCAGCTGGCATCATAATTGCTCTGAACGCGAGAGTCACCGGCGATGGTGCTCCCGGGCTTCATTTTCCCGGCCTCGCACTCACTCTCTGGCCGTCCCGGCACCCTGGGAAGGCATGTTCACATTGGGCGGCAGCAGCAATAAAATACCAAGTGCAATAAATAAATTGCCAATGAGACGATGGGACAGCCATCTATCAGTCGCGAATAAATAAAGCACGTCTCATGGAACAATACAGAGCATATCCCAAGGCCCGCAAGGAGGAATGAAATGATACAGAACTAACAAGCTTTGTAGACGATTTTTCTTCCTCACTCCATAAGGGTAACATATATACATATTTGTGTATGCGTGAATATTTGATGGGAAAATGAGCAATAAAAGCACTCGAATTGCATCTCAAGCATCCCACAAAAGCTGGGATGTGCGACGCAGAGAGATCTCGGAATGGGTTGTATAGAGAGGAATAAAAAAAAAAGTCAAAAGACACTACCCAGGGATGACACACGAAGAAGATGAATGCGTTTTTCGTCCGTCATGGAGATCATCCCGCGGAGGAGTGCAAGCGAGAGAAGAAGCCCCATTTATGCGTGAATCAATTGAGTGCAGATGGAACTACCGTTTTGAATGTGTAAAGAGAACAGAAAGTTACTCACTTTTCATTTGATTGACGGCTGATTAAACCCGCGAGAGACCTCCAAGTGTTCTGTCCATTGTTGGTGGTTTGATGCCTCTTTAGTCACACAGTCACAATTTAAGTCCGCGCACCAGCGAAAGACACACCAGAGTGGAAGAAGTTGAAATTTGGAATTCACCCGGTATAAGCCATCATTCCGAGGCGACTGAAATGCGATACAGGAGGTATGTGGAGACTTTGAGGATTTTTGAGAATTGACACCCCATCGTGGAATTTTTGGGGTGAAATCTTTTTGATTGGTAACAGAATTAATAAGCTACAGTAGTAAGTGCCCTATCTTGTGTGACATCTCGCTTCGGTATTCTTCTTTTCGGCACGTTTATATCATTTGCGATAGCACCACATCGTATTGTCATATGAATTATGATTGCTTTGTCTTCCATGGGCTGGTGGGATGTGAGAGAAGAGAATCCAAAATTCGTGGTGCATTGTAAATTCAAATTCATTCCACTGTGTGCCTCCTTTTGCCGGATCACCCAAAAGATCTCGCCAAAAGAAGGGAGTGAAAAAAACGACCACCACACAGGATTGAGCGAAATCTTAGCTGCGATATGACGTGTCGACCAAAATGTTCCCTTTTGAATCCGAATCTCCTCTATGATAAATTGACGGCAGATCGCTATCGCGGTCGAAGCGATTGATATTTTGCGGAACAACAGCCACCGGCCGGTAAGATGAACGCGATAGTTGTTTTTTCATTCATTACTGCATCACCCAACAGTAGTCGTTCACGCTAGAGTTGCTTACGACAAAGATCAAGAATGTGAGATCACCAATTTATCATCTAGAAAAATAAATCCCACCTGACTCTATACACTTGCCATAATGTGAATCATAAAATTAGGATGTTACGCAAAGATTAATGTATTATATATTGAGCAAAATTGCTGTTATTGAAGAAAGTTCACTTTTGCTCTATAGGGGCGGACTAATTAGTGAATGCACCAAAGCTTTTAAAATGAAAAATTACTATAAAGATGAATTGATATCATATGAGGTTTATGAAAAATATTTTTGTGTATTGCAAACATTGCAAGAGATAACAGAGCTGATCGTAAAACTGCGTGTGACCGTAACGCTTACAAAAGATACACCACACTAATTGCACTCCTAAATACTCAGATAAAGAGATCTTTAGTACGCTAAAACGCCATAAAAAATCTTTTAAAAACCTCCTGAAATCTAGAAAAAGATTTGAGGTGAGAGAAATGCAATTTATTAACTGCAATTTTATCTAGAAAAATCTATGTTCTCAGCCTTATTCAACTTGATCTGCACAGAGATTTTGTTGAATTGAATTTTTCGAATAAATCTCAACTATGTCGATGACGGCGAGTAAAACATTTGAATGGGTGCGAGAGGGAATCATAAAAATTCATGTTTTCGAAAATTCGATTGTTGTCGAGATTCGCTATACAAAATATAAATTCGGGGCCACATATTGAGAGTGTTGAAACAGCCGCCTGCGTGAGTCTCGCGACAAGAGAGGACCTCCTGGAATTCAGAATAAATTCGCGATCAATAATGGGGCATTTATCTTTTTTCCGGTCACAGTTGATTTAATGCGCCCTCCAGATTGTGTGCGTATATTTTGATGGAGATGATCTCTCTGGTTAAACTGCAGATAAGCTGCAATTTCACATATACCTTTATGTATATGTATCTTTATTCTTGTTCTACCTCAATTCTGCTACTATTTATTATCATTCCTCCTCTGGATGCTACATTTGTTGTTATTAAATTGCATTCAATAGCAAACACATCTCTGGGCAAATAATAGGGGTACAATCCATATAGCCTTCCACTCTTTTTTTTGCTTTAATACCCTCATCTGCAATCCAGATTTTTTCACTGCTTGTTTAGAACATTGAATGAGAGAAAAATCAGATTTACAAAGTACAATTCAAAATTTATATTTTTCAACTTATCATGGAACGAATGCCTTGAGCAGAAGGGTTAATTCTTAATTCAACCTTTAATTTTTTTACCACAATTTATATTCATTATTTTATTAAGACAAAATGCTAATATTTTCTGGTCAAGCTTGATGTGAAATGATTATACATCAAGGTAGTGGCTTTATGAATTTCAAAGAATAACCGTTTGATACAACTTCCTTATATCATTTATTCTGTTTCGGACGTGAATCTGAAAACAATTAAATCCACGGAATGGCAATTTATCAAAAAACAGTCATATTTAAAGCCAAAAATTCAGTGTGAGTTTATTTAGAAAAAACATAAATACAAAAGGTGAATTCTCGACGTCATCATCACAAGGTGTGAGACTTTTTGGCGGACACTCTTTTATTCAGTGAGGCATGAGACATGCTATTGTAACCAGTAAACTGTGTGGATTTTCCAGAAACAAATTTTACCATATTTTTCACATTTACACCAGGCAATTCTGTCGAGAACTAAAAGAGACATATTGCCTACAACAAATATGTTCTCTTTTTAAACTTTCATTTGAAGATGGGTGTTTGGAACATCTAAGAAATTTGCAGAATAAGTCTTAAAGATAATGACGAAGAAGACAAAATTGATCATTTGTTAGTGAAAAGCGCAAAGGCTCTGCTTGGCTGAATTCTTGATGCCTCCCTTGAATTCGTTCACCTGGTGAGCTCGTTCTGTACACTCTCTTTCTCTCGCTTTGACATACACCTTCTGAACACATTTTTATCGTGCCTCATTCACGATGGTGAATTTTACATAATTATGGATATTTTTCAACAAGACACCCAACTTATATACGCCCACGCCGGTGACCATTCCCCAATCCTCGCGCCTCACCTCATCTCAGGTGACAAATTGCAAATGCACACCGTTGCGAAGTGATTAGTTTTTCACAATGTGACATCGCAAAAAGCCGGAGAGACTAGAGTGTCACCAAATAAACGACATTGGGACAATTTAATTAAGAGTAAATTATAGGGAGTGCAAAGCACACAATGAATTCCAAGAATATAGACATTTTCTATTGGAGCGAAAATGCACGATATTTGTTAAGAGAACATTTTAAATTTGCATATGGCGAACGCGTTGCAAATGCGCTGCTTAATTTCGTGAATAGGACAACCAGAACCTGATGGCATACATTATGTCCAATGCTAGAGAGTCAACACATTTACACATGTGTGAGATGAGGTACAATGTCCGATAGATATATTATCAGTTCACCTCGGACCGAATAAGCGGATCAACCTCCTCAAGGGTGCACTTTCGACCCCATGTCATGTTTTACTGTTTTCTTCTCTACAAAGAAACCCAGTGAAAATGTATGGTAACATGATTAGTGCCAGACGACGATTCATTTAGGAAAGGTTGTTAATCTACAGCATGAGAAGGCAAGGGAAACGCCACCGCAATTCTTCAGCAATTAAGGGCACTATATGCAAATTTCATCAACGAATTTCAATAATTATTGTTGTACAACTGCATGTTTTGTTGCATTCTTATTTATTAGTGGAAAAGATGTGCGCAAAAAATATGGGGGAGAAAAGTCTAACCTTCTTTTTCATTCCATCCTACCTTTTACACGCGGGGCAAGACGCGAAAAGATGACGGAAAAGAAGTGAAAAAGAAACGCGAGACTTTGAGAGAATGTTGTAAAAAAGATCTATTTTTCACTCATAAGTTTGAGGTTGCTGATAGACTCACCGTCAGCCACTGATCGATTCATCCGAATGGGCAGGTGTATTCTGCTAAGGTGTTTCGTTTTCTCTTGGCCTTGTTCCCCTCCACCCCATACATTTTTCTTTCACTTGATCCGCGCACACTCTCCAGAGGGGCAGGTGAATGAACACTCCAACAGACTTATTACATTAATTTGGAAATAAATACTCTAAAACGTCTTCTCCTTTTTTTCCTCTCTCTCTCTTCGAACTCTGTGAATTTAATTTCATCACATAAATTTTCGTGGAGAAGTCCCTTGTGGGAAATGCCATAATTGCTGGTGCAAAGTCGCTGGTGGAATTATTCCAAAAAGGGAGGGAGGAACATCGATTGGGGCCTTCAGACGTCTGCCAGGAGTAACGGTTAAGATGTCATCAACGTTCAAAAATTATTCACACTTGGCTTCTTGCCTAAAGTCTTAAGAAGATTGGGTTTGGAGAGCGAGGCGCATATAAGAAGACAAAAAAAAAATCATGATATACCCTGCATATATAGATACAATATAATTTTCATGTAAGCGCCATTCCCCAATAAAAGAGACCAACCACAATAGAATCACTGAGAAATTCCCTGGGAATACGCCAGGAGAAAGAGAATGAACTCCAAATTGGGATAATTTTCTTCCACAATAGCAATACACAATGCAAGAAGTTGACAATCGAATTAAACGCGAAATGCCTGAGAAGCTCATCTTTAAATCTTGTGGCCCCCCGAAGAAGAGAAGAAAAAAGGACAGGAAGAGGGAATCAACTGGGTATAGAGAGAGACTTTTTTTTCCTTTGCTCAATTGCAATATATCGAAGGGCTTGAAAAAATGGCTAATGACAATAGGAAGAACAGGAGAGAGGAGTCAGGGATTCAAAGATGGTCAAAAGTGAAAAACAGGACAGAACTTTGGCTCCACAGTTGCGTCTTTGCTGGGGCCTTTTGGGATTCTGGGTATAGAGAGTGAGGTAAAACGCGCGATAACCAGTGCTTGTGAGATGGAGCAAAAACAAGAAGATCGTTTGTTTAACACGCGGTTAAATGGTGAGACTGTGAGTGGTGCCTTCTCTGGTAGCCACCAGACAGAATGTGACTACACGAATTATCCCACACATTCCGGACGTCTGTTGGTATTTCTTGTATTTCGGAATTTTATCACTACGCCTGATCGCAGTATCATATAACCATCGATCGTAATGATGAGGACTAATGAATAATGAAATGCATATGCTCAATAATAATGCACCAAAAATCAACGCGATAGTCACTTTTTTCCACGCATCACTTCACGGAGAAATTTATGGGATATGCCCAACGGGGCGCTTCGCACCTCGTGATGCGTGATGTGATCTTGATCTAGTAAGAGTAACTTTTATTATAGGATAACATACATTATGCAGTTGTAAAGAACAGAAAAACTTCGACAGGAATTTTCTAGGAGTCACAGGGGTGACTCCTAGTATAAGGGTTACAGGTGACCCGACTCTGACCAACCCTGCCATACATCGCAATCCAATACTACCTCATCTTATTAATTAAGAAGTAAAAGAAAGATTAAAAAAGTCCAAAAAATAGGGGAAATTTAATAGAAGGTACTAAAAACCTGAGACGCCCTCTAAACCCATACCAAATTTCATCCCGATTTGTTCAGGGTTTTTTCGTTATTTTCGAACTCCCGAAGTAAAATTCAGTGACTTCAGGAGGAAATTGAGGATAATCCAGCCAATTCACCTATGCACACTCTACTACATTTTAGAGATGCATAATCCTATTTCCCGGTATGACATCTGAGGAGTCACACTCTTGAAACCGTCATTGCTTCCCCTCACTCGAATCACACAATTACTAATCCTACTTTGGGTTAGACTTCGTCCACCAAAATGCCTGGTATTGTAGTGAGAGTGAGATTAGATTGAACGTATGATCTGCCCTTAATTTATTCTCCCTCATCCATTTGAGCAAAAATTGAATTTCAAACCAAATCGTATAATCTTTCGGATGGGTGATTGTTAACACTCATCTTCTCTTTGGGGGCATTTCTATCTGCCTGTTCACTCGTCTGTTATACTCTGGACAAACAATTTTAACAGAAGAAGAAAAAAATGTAAAAGATTTATTCCACCCAAGGAGCAATTCCAAGTATCTCCGGTGAGAATAGTCCCTCTCTCTCGTCTCTCATAAAATGTTGGAATAACTTGAAGATTCACACAGAGCAAGCTCCGTGATAGAAGCTGCTTAGTGGTTGAAACTTTTCCCAGATTTCCTCCCTTTTATCGCGTGCGCAATCACGAGATTCCTCAACTGTGAATCAATAACTCCCCCATCGTCCATTGACTCTTTGTGTGTGTGTTCTGGGTAAGAAAAGGCAGCCAGATAGAAGAGCAATTTTGTGGTATAGAGAGACAAAATTAAAAAGTCATTCTCATGGCACCTAAATGTGGCCAACATGGAAAATTTCCTATAACTCCACCAGATGATATAAAATGAAAGCCCTAGACATGGCGCAAATGTCCTGGATGGTCTTCTTTTGTGTGCTGTGATACATTTCTGTATGTTAATGCTGTTCGTATGTTACGACTGGGGAAATACACACAATATATGTATGTACGTATGACCGAGGAACATAATGATGATGGCATATACGACGGTTGGTTCGTAGGCATTAGGTGGAGTGTTGGCAATGCGACTACGCGCACACATTTGGCCAGGTAAAGTGCTCAAATAAAATAAAAAAAGAGAAGAGAGAGAGGGAGAGAGACAGTGTAGAGGAAGGTATGAGTTCTGAAAGCTGATTTTTATCGCGGTATTCTGTAAAATGGCGGACACAGCTGTCAGTCACATTGTTGGCTTGAATGCATGAAGCAAAACGCACATAATGCCACATATTTTATATATTATTTTCTCTATGTAGCATTAGACTGGTGTAAGCTCAACTTTTCTGTTGCCATATACTTGACCAATAGTGTATTCAGAGGAGGAACGAGAGGCTTAGGAATGTTCTTATACAGACGTAACATTGAACATCGCGAAGACATAACTAATTACAAAAGGCACAATAATTATATGTATTTGGAAAAGTCAGCAACATAATGTCCAAAATGGAAAAGATGTCGTGAAAGGAAAACCACTCTAACGACCAGGGACAAAATATATATAGTTTTCTTTTATAAAAAACGTATTTATGCCTTATTGGTAACATCAACAAATCACAAAAAGAAGAAATATTAGACTCAGTTTTAGGACTTTCCAGTGCCTTAACCCTTTGAGGACCTCTGGGCCGTTTAAGCCCCATTGAGATATAATACAAAAATAAGTAAGTTCAAGAGTTTTTCGAAAAAATCGAATTTATAAATTCTTAAATCTACAATGTGATCTTTTGATCTGAATGAATATTAGGAGCTTAACTACTGTGCGATCTCCCAGAACCTTGTGACCCCAAAGGGTTAAGTAATAAATATATTATTTAATTCAACTAATATATTTCTATTTTTAATTTGGTTAAAGAGGGTAAAGATAAAGTATCATTTGATCTTGACAACTACTACTGATGGTGTTTAAGAAACCCGTTTTTATGTTTGTGTTTTTTTTCTGGTTAAACATAATAAACTCTGAAAACGCGTCCAACAAAATGTGTATTCGCGAGATGAAGACGCAAAACTTCATCATGAAATGTGTATTCCAAAGAATTTTCTGTGATCGTGAGAGTTCAAGAAGTCACATTTTGCAGTGGAGACGCCTGGTTGTAATTACTGGATCACAGAAAATTCTCGTTGAATGTAATTACCTTGTGCATCGATAACAATGTGTAAAATGAGAAAAATGAAAGTGCTGCTTATGGTTTTCTGCACTCGCAATCACTCCCTTTTGCACAGCAACTTACCCATGGGACGCTGAAGATCGCGCCACACTGGCAAAGTGATCACAGGGCGATCGAAGTATGGAAAAATATGTGTGAGATTGAGTCAACAAATTATCGACAACCTTGATGCTCTAGGGAGAAGTGTACTGGAGTGCAAGTGTAGCAGCAGCTTCAAGCTACAGTATCGTACACTCTCCTCTGATCACTGCAATGATTATAATTTATTTATAGTGTGATCGCGAGTGTCTGCCGGGTGAGAGATTACGGGATTCCTGTTCACTGGCAGCAGTCTGCTCAATATGTGCACCCATAGTAATCATTGACCGATGTCGATGATTAACACACGAGAGTTCCCCCTTTGAATTCAATGAGAATGACATCACAGGCCATCTCTGTCACGATCTAATGTAAAAGATCCAAAAACCAACAAAATATTACAGAAAATTTAGCGATCGTAACTCATGATAAGGGCGACTTTGTCTTCAAATTTTCTCTCAATCTTCTGTACATCAATTTCTCTGGTCGAAAATAACATACATTTTGTGCAGATATTTATTTATACCAACTCCACAAATCGTCTAAAGAAAATTGTCGCAATTTTGCTGAAAATTACATATTGTAAATTCTTGGTATATTTTCCTTATACCTACAAATTTCTCTTTTCCATCCCTAACATTAACAACGTTGGCTATCATACAAAAATAGAAAGATCAATCTCTCTTTAATTTTTCGCTATTTATTCTTTATTTAATTTCTCATATCATATTCATGTTTTTTTCCCTAATTATTTAATTGTATGAAAAAGCCAATTAATTTATTTTTTCTTTTCTCACCAGACACATTTCATCTCTCAAGCCGAGCCGCTCATTCTGCACACCAATATTCGTTACAATCTAGATCGTCAAGTAAGTAAACTTCACAGCAAAATTATTTGTAAATTTCTTTTAACACCCCTAAAGGGGTTATTAGCCTCTGTGCCATTGTTGTCCGCAGAAAAAAGGAAGATGATTTGAAATTTCTTACATTAAAACTTTTTTTTTGGGTAAATATCTCCTCACCGCAATATTGCTATATTACCATTAAAATCGGTCAATTAACTTTGCTTCGCCAAACTCATTACTTATCACAATAAAATCTTAATGTGGCCGTGTAAAAAGTATTTATTGTTGGTAACAATCATGGCGATTGTATACTTATAAAAAGTGCCTCACCCTCCTTCCGGGCACTATTGCATCCTCATATCTCCTCGGAGCCATTCATCCATTTTCGTCCGAAATTTTCAATGGTATTAAATTGCTCTTGCATATTGGTGCATTGCAATAACAAGAAGGAAATAATAGTGAGCACTTCTTCGTATACGCATTCTCCTCTATAACTTGGGAGTCATGTGAGAGCAAGGCAGACAGTATCCATAAAACACAATTGTTACCGATATAATCATATCGCTGATCTTGGGGCTCGACTGTGTACAAATTAACGGAAAATACTACTTCAGTAAGCACCATACGAGAAGGTTATGGGTGCTCCTATTGGAATACTTCATGGACACCCATTCAGCCCCCGATTGAGCGCAACGAGATGAAGAAAAGCACAGCAAAAAAATTAAATTAAATTGGTTAACGATGCTCACAGTCTATATCAGAGTGTATATACTTGAATATGAAGCGAGAGACAGACGTAGGGATAGAATGCAATTATGACCAAATTAAAATAGGATCTTGTAAAATCGTACCCATTTTGAAAGCACATGAATAATACAGCAAAAATAGTTTTGTTGCAATTTTATTTGTCTACAATAATGCACTTTTTAATGGTAAGCATTTGAGGTAGTTATCGCTATATATGAATTTGTCCTTTTAAAACTGTTATTAAAAAACAGTATTTAATCTCTAAAGCTTTTTTTTACTTCGGGGTGGTTTATACGCGAAGTATATCATTAAGTGTAAAATAAAAGAGTCTCTTTAATGTTTATAAGTTAACACAATTCGACATCACACATTACGGCGATCTCAGAGGCCAAGAAAAAGTATTTATCTTCCACAAAAAGTCAATAATGTGGTCCTTAAACCACTAATCAATTGAATATAAGTTATGGGTCTTCCTAAATGGCGGTATATAAAATTTAATTTATTATAATTTGCCTCTTTATTAGCAGGTTCCACTTGAATGCCTGAGGCTATATCGTATCAGAAAAATTGACATGAAAAATATGGCTCATTAGATCACTTTGGAGTGAAAATTTTGACATAATAGCCACATCCTTTTATTTATATATTTATTTAGAGCCCAAAAAAAGTTATATGATGATGGGAAAAGGATATACACAACCTAAATATTGTTTTGCCATTACAATTTTGTGGTTCACCACTTGTTCCAATCTGCGTGTGTCTCTCGATATTAACACGATTATTTTATTGAGGCGCGCTATATGTTTCTTTTTTGTATGTGAATCCGTGGTAGATTTTCGCGACTGTACGCGGCAGAAGGCAGCTCACCACATTCCGCCGGGGGCGCCAATGTGATGTATGGATGTTCGATCTCATTCCTCTATAATTCCACCTATTAAGCGAACGGTTATTGCGAAAAATTATACACCCTGTTTGTTGTTTAGGCGAATGAATTACGTCGCACTCGACGCAAGTAACCCAACACAATATAAGTACATGCCATATGGAAACACTTTTTAATCCACTTGATACCGAGTTGTCTTATACACCGGGAGGGATGACGATGCTCCATGGGAGAAGATATATGTGGAAGGAATTTTGCTTCTCTTTCAGAAAGTGCCACGTTTTATAACTATTATTATTTTAATATTAATATTACCCGACGTACAGACACTCCATATACAATATGTAATGACAAGGTCCCCATGTATAGTTCATGGCTCTTTTTTAATACCAGCCACAAGAAGTTTTTGACACAGAAGTAAAGCTGCAATGCAAGTATTAGCAATGGCAATTGAAGAAGTTGGCTTATAATAATACAAATTTATGAGTTATCACCCTATATAATTTGATGAGGTGTAATAATATATGATATGGCATATAAATAAATAAAATTATTTGCTTCTTAATTGCCAGCCATATGAACAAAATTCTCTTCTGCCTCGTTTCAGCAGCATCTAGAATGCCATCATCTCATACCTCACCGCAAGTCTGTAGGCCACACTTTCATGCACCTATCCCATGGTTGAGTGAACCAAAGCTGTCAACGCCTGGCAGTCCGTGGGGAAATCCTTTCGCCTGTCCGCAAGATCCACAGGACAAGGTTAGTCAAGTGCAAAGTCATCAAACGGGTCAACATTTGTTCTCGTTTCCACCCACCCCACCGAAGGACTCCACACCTGATTCAGTACAAACGGGACCAGCAGAATATCAGGTATCTCTCACTTAACACGTTTGGATGGACGTCCTTAAATCCTTGTTTGACAATTTTTTTTGTTCTTCCAATCGAGTCATTTGACCGCAAATTTTTACGTTTTTTATTGGTGGGATTTATTTGTCTTTCAAATTTGATTTTTTAAATATTGACCCGTCTTTGTATTAGGTTTATGTCTAGTAAATCAAGATTTATTATAACAATTAGATTTTTTCCGTTATTTTCAAGATTTCAAATCTAAAATTCCACCCTGACTTATACCCTGATGCGAAGAGATCCTATGTTGATCTGAAGCTAGCTTTTACCTCTTTTTCTTGAAATCTCCATGACTCAACACTACCGCTCAGCATAAACTGACGAATTTGAACAAATGCAATGTTTTAGCAAGTTTAGTTACTTAGGGAAGACCCGAAACAAATTTATATCAAAATATTTTATTTTAAAAATATTCTCAAATTGTATTGCCGCCTTCAAACACTTTTCTACTCTCTCCTTCTTATTTCAGGCGGCAGTGAATGCATTTATGCATCAGGCACAGGCGTCCACAACTACCTCAGTCACTACAGGCGAGACGAACTGTGCTCTGGATGTGAAACCACAAATCCCAAATGGGGCTCAATCGACCCCCAAACAGCGCGAAGGTACGGCGACCGCCAACAACAATAACACCACCAATAGCAATAATAATAATAGCAGTAGCACAAGTTTAAATGGCGGCGGCGGGCTCTTTGATGCGTCCCAGAGTGCCGCCGCGGCTGCCTATGCTGGATATGAGAGCAGCGGCTATGGCTACCACCAAAGTGGAGCGGGCACGTTCCAGACAGGCCCAACGCGACCCGCAATGAATAGTCCTCACACGAAGCCCCAGCGAAATAAAGCAAGAACAAGTGCTGGTAAGACTTGGACACGGTGTGGGTTTTCTCATCAATTTTCTTTGTTTTCTGGTATCTTCTTTTACCTCAGTGTATACCTCTCTTTTCAATTTTCCCACTATATTTTATTTTCCTTTGAAAATTTTTTAATTTAGTGTTTATTTTTGGTGGAAAGGAGCTTCAAAAACTAATGATAAAACAGCAGGAAATATTTTCAATTTAATACAAATTCATTTCAAATTGCATTAACAGCTTTATTAACCAATTTTACTAATAATGCTAAATGATGTGTGAATTTAGACGTGACTTTAGAACATTTAAATGATAACAAGTAATCGTGTTTAGCTCACAAGAATCGATGTGAACACTCACTTTGTACTGATTTCCCTCTTTAGTTGTTTTTTTTCTCATGATTAAAAAAAGCAAAATGCTGTGATATGTATTTTTCGTAAGTCCATAAATTATTTTTTTTTTTAATTTTCTGGATTACTTAATGTATTATACATGTTATCGTGATCAATGAATATCAATTCACAACCAACGTTTTGTCTTAACCCGCTTTATTTACATCTCTGTCAAGCGTGAAGCTTCCATATCACTCCATTTCACACGAAACGTACACCGGGCCACTTAAAACTGTGAAATGCAAAGCGCAAGAAGCGGCTGATGAGCGCTGCAAAGGAAAGCGCTGGTTGTGAACTGATTCTGAGGCAATGCACCAAATTCACTAAAGTTTCGTGTTTTTTATATGCACAAAAAAGCGTTTTAGCAATTCAAGTTTGTGTTTTAAGGACGAAATGGAGGGAATTTAGTATAGAAAAATAAATTTCAGATAGATTTATTAAATATTTAAGGCGGTTTGGAAAAAAAATGAAAGCAATAAGGCGTACTTTATGCTCGTAATTATTCATCTCACCCAAATCTTCATCATGATTGGAGATTTCATACGCTGTATGAAAATCCAATGAACTTTTTCCCAGAGAATAATTTCAGTTGGGAATCACGTTATAGTGAATAGGCGCACTTATTTGACTTGCTTGGAAACTCCTTGATAACATGTGTGGGTGGAGAGGAAGGTGGCTAATTATTCCCTCTGTTGTTTTCTTGCCACAGACAATTTGAAGAGAGTTACATGTGAAAAGGTTTGCGACTCTTTTTTTTCATTTCAAGTGATTCCTCTTCAAAGTGTCGCCATTCTAATGAACACATATAAGAATATGTGAATATTTTCGCGCGTTCAAGAGACATTGTTCTTCGGGACGTGATCATTTTTCACCCACAGATTTTTTTTTAATCTTTTATTAGGCTCTAACAATGGATTCTGAATATTTGCGTGAGTAATTATGGGAAAATCTCTTTCATAGTAATATCGTGTATACATAACATTGAGGGGGGAATAAGTGTTTTTGCCAGGGAAATTATTGTCAACCCATAAATTTGTATGTAATTTTAATTGGATGGAAAGACACCGGCGAAAGAGAGGAGAGAATTATCATCCATGTTAATTGTGAAAGAGAAAAAAATGTTCTTGTTTTGCTTTTCGGATTCTACCTGAAAAAAAAGAAAGAAAAAAAAGAAAAAAGAGAATGACAATTTGGGCACTTGTGTCACAGACAGGAAAATTTATTTATTTCAATATAGAGAACCACTTGGCTAAATGCACACGTAAAGCAATATTAAATTTTAGTAGAACAATAATTCCTATAAAATTTGACATTTTCTTCTATCCTCTACTTACCTCCTCATTCTTTGGACCCCGATGGTGGTGAAGATTCTCAGAGTGTGGCTTTTTCTCTCCCTGCAACATGAGGAACGAAAAACAACGAAATTTAAAGACAACAGAGCACATAATAAAAAAATCGACAAAAAATTTAGTGCCGGACAGAGGACATAATTTTTAAGTGACAGTTTTCGGAATTCTGGTGAAGAAAACCTCTTGTTAAATAATACACGGAGGGATTTTTATATACCCGTTGGTGGTGGTTTAATAAATACCCAGTATAAAAAATATAAATAGACAAAACTTAAGATATTTCTTCCCAAGTTATATATTTTCTGTGGTACTTTTTATTTGTGTCTTCTTCTTTTTTTTAACCAATCTCAAAAAAAAAATATACAAACATCAACCACCAAAAGTGAAGGTGCATTTCCGCTTAATGATTCACAACTCACTATATTCAACTTGTTACAAGAAGCCAAATTGAATTATACACGGTTTAATTTCCTCACAAAATCAATTTTACACCACTTTGAACGATCGTTCGATCGGTTCGATCGCTGTAAATTAAGAATACGCCGAATAATCGATTTCACACCAAATAATTATATTGAATCCATCGTTAGCGTTTCGCAGATAAACAAACGCGTGGCAAATTGAATCAACAGTGAATTAAAGTGAATTTACTACAAAACCTGCTATTGAAGCTCAATTACAATAAATATATATTTATGTCAATAAGAGTCCCTCCAAACCCATTGTAATATTTACAATATTCTCCTTTTTTATTTTCTTAACCACTTTTTTTTAAAGTTATATTTATTATTATTTTTTATGATTTTCATTGTATAAAGAACACAACGTGTCTTTGTCTTACATGCTTAAGCTTTCATTATTCTGTGCTTTAATATCATCTCCATAATGTCATATACATCTTTGATGTACGATATAATGAGTAAAGCGAGAACGTGATACCCTCACCCAAAAAAAAATATAGTAAAATAAATACATAAAAACACAAAGAGTATACATAGGTATACATAAATCTATTCAGTGTGTAATTGCCGAATTATATAAAATTCTGTCGAGATCTACTTTTGATAAACACACACTTTAACGCGATCACCAGCCACAAATGGTGTTTATTCCTTGCGCGACTTTTAAGCACACTGATGACGATTACTAATTACCACTCGTGAAAAAACACACTAAAAAAGGCGATGGAGTAAAAGAACTTTTATAGACAAACAGATGCTGAAGTCAATATTCATAAAAGTGGAGGGAAAACAGTGAGGGAAGGGGAGAAATTTAATGTATAAAAGTGATGCAGTAAAATCTTAACCCACCTCAATAATTTTAATTAGAAATAAGCAACATTTTATTGAGGACTATAGAAGCTTTTTTATCCTTTACCTCCGACTAAACGGAATGTCGGTTGGAATGCTTTAAATGTTTTTCCCTTTTTTTTCTCTCCATGTCAATAAAAATAGTGAAAGAGCAAATTATACTATTTGAATTTGCTACCTTAAGAAACGAGAGACAAATCATTAAATTCAAGCAACAAAAAATGCACTATTACCTAGCCTTGTGCGAAGTTAAAAAAGATTCCCATGGATTCTTCTTAGTGAATCATCCTTTTTATTTATGTCCAGAAATACCTCGTGAAAAGGTACGAAATGTTTGGCGTTTTGGATCTTTGAGAAATAGTTATTGGACAGATTCATTTGGAAATTACATGTGAAATGATTGCCGTCTCATTTTCATTCATAATTAAATCAATTTGTTAGTATGGGAAAAAAACGACGACTTACGAGGAACTACCTCAAGTGGATTTTTTGTCCTGCTGAAAAAGATGGAGTGACATAAAATAAATAAATAAGACAAAAATATATATATTCCCATGAATGAGAGAAAGAGAAAAGGTACAGATTCGAGTTGTCAAAAAACAATTTAAGTATAAAATATCGTCTGGTTCCTGAATGCCATCCAAATTTCTCATACCTCATCGAGAGAATCACTGGAGACATTCCATAGAATACCTGAGCTGTCCTCACAGCTATATTTTGAAGAAGATCATTAAGTGACTGATTTATTAACGGTCAAAGTGGTTTTCTGAAACTTATACTAAAAACACCATCTCACATTTGTTAGTCTCGTTAGAGGAGACTCTCTTATATATATTTTTTTTATTAATCTCCCCTACTCGCTCTACAATTTCTTGTCTTTTCGTCTCTCTTCATTATTTCTAGTGAAAATATATATCTATACGGAAATATATTCGTGAATATATGTGTAGAACATTCAGTTAATCATTTTCTCCCCAGTGGATCTACCTTAAATATCGATTTGGACAGATAAACCCGTAAAATGGTAAAAATACACAAGACTTTTATTTATGTCTAATTGCTACTGAAACTCAGCGATTCTGGATGCGAGAAGAACACATCACGAAAGCATCCAATCCAATTCACTTGGCTGTCCATAATTTTTTTTCTCCTCCATTCTTTCTCTCGCTCTTTCTCTTCCTCGAAATTCATTTGTTCAATTTCTCAAAATAAAAAAAGAGTCTCTTTGGAACTTGGGAACAACCGTTGAGGCGCATAAATTAATAAATTTATTAGTAATTTCAATATTCATGATTATTACAGGCTGACTGGACGTGGTATAACATTTCGTACCTCCGTCACCAAAGTACATAAATCATTCCTCAAGGCATGAGGCGATTGACACTTCTTTGGACCTGATACTTTTCCACAACTCCATTTGCCCATCTCGCATCATATAGCCAAAAATGACGACAAGGAATATATTCTTTGGAGTCTCTCTCTCACCTTCTACTGTCCTCGCCTTCTTTCCAACAACAAACATCAAACCCTTGTTATTCTTTTTCTTTCCTGGATGTCACTTCGTCGCACTTTCCAATCATGTGTGACATTTTTTATTCATTATATTGTCTCGTATCATCGAGCGTTTGGGACATCCATAAATTTTACACCTGTTAAAATATTTCCCATTTTTTTCCAACCACCTCGCAGAGTCACCCCTTAGTTAAATTGAAGCCAACACTAATTATAGTGCATGTTGAGATCTTCAATTATTTCTATTAGCAAAGTTTACACAATTAACCCACAGAGTGGTGAACCAAGTCCTTGCTGGAAAAAAATGTTCAAACAATAAATTAAAGGCTGCATTTAAATTTAACTACAAATATATTCAGCATCACGCAGGAAAAATAATCAATTAGAGTTGTCATGAGTGTGTTTTAAATTTCGCAAAATCGAAAACCAAGGTTAGAACACGATTTAAAAGTTTTTTGGAAATTTCAAAAAACAAGAAAAATCAAAGATCGAAAAGATTACCTATCTATGTTTTTTATAGATTGGCTTAGAGTTATGTACACTTTGTCAGTGTGATTCTCACTATCTTACCACTAAAACTTTTCTGCACTAAGCCCGTATATGTTTACTAACTCATATTCTTGCAGTGGTTAAGGTTATCCTAAGTGCCAAGTTTAAAATCCGAAATGGTCTGATTAAAAATTTTCATATTATTTCTTCATTTCAGAGGGTAGAGAATGCGTGAATTGCGGTGCAACCTCAACGCCTCTCTGGCGAAGAGACGGTACTGGACATTATTTGTGTAACGCCTGTGGATTGTATTATAAAATGAACGGACAAAATAGACCACTTATTAAACCGAAACGAAGACTGGTAAGTGTATAATGCATTCTGTATTATCCTCCTTCCTCCCAATTACCCTCCTTGTTAATAAGTTGTTGTCAATTCTTTCTTAATTTTAGTTATTAGAATCCTTTGACATTTTATAGAATATTGACGTAAATCCAAATATTTGCCTCAAATAAACAAGTCATTGTGACAAATATTAAATGTCCACCCACATTCTTCTCATAGGGAAAGAGAAATTAAAATGAAATTAAGGGTAGAAACAATGCGTGGAAAATACAGCAATATACCTTTAATTTAGGTCTGAGTTCAACGGAACTGTATGGGTGATTTATTTAGGAATAATTTAATTTGCTTATCTAAGTTTTAATCCATCACATTAATATTCAGAAACAAATATTTAGTCGAAAAATCTGGAAACTGATGAGACTTCTGTCTTAAGCATGTCTCATATCGGCGCCTATTTTATTAACATTTTTTTACCCCAGGCGCCGCGTCAAATTCGGTATATTATTGTTTTTAGAACGCTAATTAGTAAATATAATATATTATTTACTTAATATTTCTTATGCGAATGCTGTCTCAAATTGGTGAGATTTGCAATATTCCACACAGTTGTGTCCACGATCGTAATCACGGATTGTGTTCGGTGGCTCATCATTAAAATTGTTTTCATAATTGATACGCGTCTCTTAAATTGTTGTAGCTCATCTTGTTAACGTGTTTTAATTAAATGTGATATTTTGTGGTGTGTGCTCTTCATATTTAATTCCATCCAGTGAAATTTTATGGGCATATTAAGGGAAGGAAAATGAAACTCTTCATCCAAACCAAATTAGTGAATTTGCATTCGAATCGCTTGTAGATGTCAATAAATTAATTAGCATATCGTGGACTTGTGTTATTTTACTACCAACTAAAATGTATTATACACTCCATTCTGTGAAGATATTATAGAAGTTAACATGATAAGAAAATTCTTGCCGCGTGGTTTCTTCGTAACCATATACATACCTACACGAGCATGATTTGGAAGACTGAGATTGAGAAAACCAGTTGACACAATGCTATATGTATACCTCAGAATTGATTTTAATTAAACAGTAGTAAAATTTTCTGCTTATCAGCAAAATGTCATAATATCCTGGTGATATATGTTCAAATTAAAATTTTAAAAATTTTGATAAGCTTCTGTGAGAACGAAACAATCCGATTTTTTAGTAGATTAAAAATTTTATTAATGTAACAACTAAAAAAATCAATTTCTTGAAGCTTTTTGTCTAATGTGGCGAACAATAACATTTGAATGAAACCTCCTTTAAAGCCAACGAGTAATCTCTCCTTAAACAGTGAACAAAATAAAAATGCCAGAGAAACATCATCTAAACTGACACAAATATAGCATCAGAAATAAAACTAATAGTCACGAAGTTGTTATACATTATATACTATGAATTTGTGATTTAATGCCATCATTACCATAAAAATCAATTACTTCACTGCTTTTTTTGCTGCTACACACCACATTCCCTTTTGTTAGGCTTCTCTCCCAACTCACACCTCTCACTTCCAGAGAAATAATGATAAAAAAAAGTGTTCTACGAATAGTCAGAAGAACATCGAATTCCTCACCAACACTCATTATGTAAACTATATATCGAATGCTTAAAAGCACTTCTGTCGGTGAAAGCTTACACTGCGCTAACTGAAGTATGTTCAGATGCCACCAGCGTGATAAGCTCTGAGGAACAAAAAAAAACAAACCATAATGTCAAAATTATAGGTAGATTGTGATTCTATAAATTGTTTATGACATCCAATTGAATATTTGGCATTTCACATTTTCAATTCAAAAATATCCTCATTCATTCAAAACTCCACTTCCTGAAATATGAAATGATGAATAAAAATTTTAAGTGATAAATAAATCCAAATTGGGCAACTTGATAGACATCTTTTTGCAGAGCTCTATCCTCTTTCAGATATATGTATGTATAAACTATATATAATTTTATATATGGTGAGCACGCGGCCTAAAATAAAAAAGATTATTTGCGTTTTTGTTCCTCTCATCTTGATATTCTTGGTCAATGGATTGGAATCTAAAAGCATACAATAAAAAGAAGAAAGTATCATATTTTTTTATTGCACTTTTGATCCACTATCATAACCGTGCCGTGTATATATACATACACAACACATGAGCATACCATTGATCTTAATAATTTTCGTGAATGAAATATCTTGATTTATGAGATTGAGGGTCAAATTTGAATGATAGATCCTAACGATCTTGTTAACTGAATTAAAGATACTGAATCGCTTTTGTCGGTGTGGACTGTGCAAAAAAGAAGGAATTATAATTGCTACAGTTTCATGATTTTTTTTCTTTTCTTTTACATACATTCTTCTACTTGTTATACACATTGTATTGCAGTTAGACATTTTTGTAATTTGAATATTTTAGAAAATTTAAATTATTGTTTAAAATACGTTGCATTTCCATTTCATGGTCTGATCGTGTCATGACTCTTAATTGATTTCTTATTCAAAAAACAATTATATTCATCATGATCATTGATAAATTAACACGAATGAATTTTTTTTCTCCCAAATTGCTATATAATTTGCATCCAACGATCTCCACTTTAATTAGTATAATTTTCTTTAAAGATGTGTAATTTATACATGACAATATATTGCAGTTAAATTATCTACAGATACCAATCGATGGTGATCGTATCATACAAATTATTAAATGTCAATTACACCATTGAATTTTGTTTCTAAAAAATCTCAAGGTAACTGACAGACACGCCAATTGTTTTCTTGCACTCTGCAGAAAAATTGTGTTTCAACAAAGGTTTTATTAATTTGTATTACTTTGTATTTGCTCTCTTCTATACATATAAGAGTGTGCATTTTGAAAGTTGGACATTTTGCCGCCAAGCTTATCGCATCTAATCTCTAAAAGTCCGTTAATACATTTAAAGATCTACTTCAGTAGCATTCCACTAAAGATACTTAATGAATGGCGATCCCTGTTTCCAATATTTGTATTTTTCACTAATCGGTATACTTCGCGCATACACCATAGGAAATGCTAGTATAAGCATATTCTCAAAAATATGCAAAAATACATTTTCAAACACCTTTAAAGCCTTGTTTAGATACATTTTAACACATAAATAAAAGCGTTGATTTTGTATTTCAAATGAGATAATTTACAGGTGAACACAATTAAAATAAAATTTATTAGTGAATTGATGTTGCGAAGTAGTTCAATGTTGCTGTATATCGCCCAATTTTTGAGACCCAATAAAAATTATTATTGTTGGCAATAAAATTACAATCCAGTTGAAGTGCTGCTTACACATGTTATACCGTGGATAAGTTTGCTGCCGCTCTCGCTTGTTTAATGAAACCCAACTCAGTGCTAAATCAAAATGAAGGCGTGTCGATGAGGTAATGAACGAGCTCTTTCATCCTGACCAAAGACCTCTCCATCCGCCGTATTCAACTGTATTTAGGTTACGCTAGTGGTTCTGTTCAGGCAAAAGTACAAACACTCACAAGTAATATTACAATCCGCGAAGAAGAAACACTATTGAAAATTTTTTCCCAATAAATATCTTATTCTTCATTTTTTTTGTAATATCTTCTTTGCCTGAAGATTCTCTCACATTTCTGCATTTTGCCCTTCTGAAAACACTCATCTGTATTTGATACCCTTTTTGCTGTGATTTGAGAGAGCGAAAATCATATATATAGACTCTATATACGATTTTGCGTGCGAAAACGTGCTCATAAATTGGTCAAGTTGGCAGTATATTGTCCTCCTCCCAATCAATAAAAAGAGAAGCGCATTTCTACAATAAAATTTCATGGCACTGCAATGAATACAATTATCCATCTTGCTTTATGAGACACACCGTGATTTTCCCCTTTAATTGATTTTCTCTCCCCTCGGTGCTTCCCTGTTACATATCCAATCCGCATATATAGCAATGTATATAAAAAATATATATCTCAGTCATGGTATCTCTTTTACACACTACCTACTGAAATTCGTCTTCATTCCCATATACATAGGTGTACGCATATACTACCCGGAAATCGATTTAGGGGAACATTGATCCCTCTTTCAGATTTCGGTTTCTCATTCACCATTTTTCGGATCCATCCAATGCGTTGCTGCGTTAGATTATGTACAGGAGAATAATTGCGTAAAAGTGATTTTGAATGACAAATTTAACTGAATAATACTGTCAAGTCCCCCCTAAGTTAGACCCCAAAATGATTTCTCGCCGTTCTCAAGGTGTCGATTAACAGGCAGATGCAATGACAGTGATATTTTGGTTTTGTCTAAGTTCACTTAACCCCTAAAATATAATCTGAAAAGAGGGAACAACGGAGTACAGACAATTTTTGAAGGGTGAGAAATATCGACCAATCACGTGACTCTCAAAAACCCTAGCAACCCCATGAAAATGCTTAGCAACGAATATTTTCACCACGCCCTTGGGGCGCATTTCGCTGTGGTGGCTGAAGAGTCCCCCGTCAAAATGAGGAGAAAATGCAGATGCAGGAACTTTTCAGGAGCACTTAAAGGTGATACTCCAGACATTCACACTAAATCCCAATCAACACGATATAAAGTCAACGGAATTTATTTTCAAAATAAATTAACTTTGTATATATTTTTTAGTATTGATTTCGTGGTGGTGTTTTTTTCGTGGTATATAATATTTACCGTGCTTTGTGAAATTAGTCCTAATGGGTGTCAATGTCAAATGGTTAGTCTCTAGGGCAACTGAGTAGCACCCAAACAAATGGCATATATCGGGCAAAACAACACGCATCAATAAAGGCTTCAATTGATAATTTGTTGTTGCAACGTGGCTAGATCATCGCGAGTCGTTGATTTTTCGGGGCTACTCAATATCCTGTCTGAAGAGCTGTCCAGATGAGAACCCCATTATTTGGGGCGTCACAATACCTATATAGGTTTCAGAGAAAAAATCATACCCATTGATCTCGTTTCTCACAATATTCTCTCCCTTTCTTTCCCCCCATCTCGCCAGCTATTTGGCAAAATTTTAATTTATCGGAAATCCGCGGTGTGCAACCTCCCAATCTGTCTGCATTTTTAATCAGAATCTCATAAAAGAAATTAATTTTGGGTCGAATCCCTGAGTTCCCACGGTTTTATTGTACATCTACGTGTTATATGTATAGCTTTCTTCTTTTTTTGTGTAACATCGTTTATGGATATCAACTCTATTGGACATGTGGTCCTCCTGCAGTTTTATTGACTTGTCTCAAGCGCTAAGATGGCGATGATGATGAGAGGATCTTTAGCTCGATCATCTTCTTAAGCAATAATATTTGAGGGGCAGAAAAAAATCTGATCGTCATAATATGATTGACGTTATTTGTTTTTACATGGACGATGACGCGATATTTCTTTCTCCATTTCAACCAATTCTGTGTGTTATTGGGCGAATTAAATGATGAAATTTTGATATATAATCCAAGAGAAATTTGATACGTAAAGGTGATCTATCCATATAGTTTTCGTTCCTTCTTTCACCTCCAACGAGAGACTATATTTGATAGGAATTACTTACACCGTGTTCATTTTCTCCGTTTCTGTAAAACACGCAAAGAAGGGACGAAGAGAAGAAAATGAAAAGATTAAAGGTACGATCATACACTCTGTAGGTGAGAATGACTCTATGGAAAGTTGATTGGCAAGATGTTTTGGCACAGCAAGACATTTTATTATTGTATTTGAAGCGCTTTTTGTTATTTTGTATGGTCGATTCATTGTTGGTTTTTTATATTTACTCGTATCTCTATATTATACATTGTTTCGATAAGAGGATAAATGGGTTAAGCAAGCTATTCTCCACTCTCGATCGAAGATGATCTGCCAGATTTCTCTCAGATATGATTTTTTATTGCTCCCGTTTATATTTTCATTCTCTTTTATAACCACCTTTTTTGTGCGACTGGTGTGTCTATGTATATGTATTATTCGGCCACTTCTTTCGGATTTTTGATTTATCGATTTACCTCACCTCCATATCGAGAATCTTCTTCTTTCACGAGCCACTCAATACGATTGTTCACATGATGCCCTGTAATCCAAGGGGGTAAAAAGCGCAAACCTGTGAAGATTCACATGAAATTAAAAGGACAGCAATAAATTATATCTTAAAAACACTGTCACTCCTCCATATCACAATTCGCAAGTGTAAGAACAAAAGCAACGAAAGTGATGTTCAAAGCCCTTAAGCACTGTAAAAGCATACATTTATATATATATAGGCGTTACTTTTAAAAGCAATTATTCTCCTCGAGGACAAATGCAAAAGATGATCGGGATGCATAATCATGAATAATTTGAGTGTATTTTCATTCTAGAATTGACCCATACAACAAAAAATGATAAATTGTAACAATTTGTGAGAAAATTTGTATGAGTGATTATGGCGAGAAAGCATGTTACACACCTGGCGTGTGGTGTGAGTCTATAAAGGAAATATCTAATTAATTTAATTAAATTCCTATATTTAAGCTCAATAGCTTGGAATATGTAATATCAAAAAATTTATGCAAACTCATCCGAGTTTAATATTTCTCTTCGGTATAAATGCAAGAGAGCATGTAGCCAGAGTAAATTTTATGTATTGTAACAACGAAAATACTCTTTTTTGATTATAGAATTTGATTAGATTTTCATTTACCCATACACATTAAATAGCATATATAGTGGAGAGAAAAAATACCATTCAATACTGTGAGATATTAGGTTTTCTTTTTGAAAAAAACCTGATGAAATCAGCTCTCATCCAATTGCTGTATAAAAGTAATGTGATTAAGTTCATCTTATTCTTGGATGTAATTAAATCTTTCATTCTTTTGCATATATTCATAAAAATTAGTCTTTTGTGTTAAGTCTGAAATGAAAATACCAGACAGTAAGGAATTTTGAATTACCGAACTTCAAAATTGATGAATAAGCAAATGATTGACAACTTTTAAAATTAATACCTTCGTATAATTCATGAATACGAGCAATTAATTGCACGCTAGAACCGCCTTGTTACAATGTTCAAAACAGTTTAATCGAATTCTCCAATTTTGGTAACTTTCGTATTCTAAAATTTAACTCCACTTCTTCTACAACATTCGCGCTCTTCCCGGTAATGGTGAATGTATACATACATATACCTAAGGATGAGACTGACTCAATAAAAAAGGAAATTTGTTCTCTTACAGTTGTTTTGTTGGCATGATTGAAAATCTTGATTTTTTACACAGTCATTTCAAGCTAATAATAACAATGAAATCTAACATGATGGTCTCTCAGTAAAGTATTTAAAAGGAATAACATAACAAGAATTAAATGTATTTTTTTTCAATCTGTATAATTTTTGGGAGAACTATTCTCATGTTATTTATATCAAGAATTATATGCAATGTCATTGTGGAATTCTCTTCGGGAGATCTTTTACCATTGTACAGCATATCGCATACTTATGGATCTAATCGGACAGAGATTAGATGTCTAACTTACCAAATGACTTCTCCCGATAGTCCATCTCTCTATTCCATATTGAAAAATTGACTGATCAACAATGCTTCACCATATTTTTTTCTTTTACTTTGTTATACTTTCATGGTCAGTCTGTTATCCACTTAATTAAATTGAAAGATTTAAAGTTTTATACGAGAAGACTTCAGACCAAGCGACTCCACGATTTCTCCCACCAACTTGTGATTAATGATTCACTTCCGTTAAATGTGAAAGAGTTTTTTTTTTTAATAAAAGAGCTTTGCAATGAAAATCAAAGGTTGGCTCTCGAGAACTTCAGTAGCTTTGTAAATTATGTCAATAATTTTGTAACTCATCCGGGAAATTCTCAGCCCTGAATGAAAAAAAAACTTTAATTATAAATTTTGATGAATGAAGTTCAAGTTTCGTATTTGCATGTGATTTCACAATAATGCAGATATAACGACGACGTATATCAAGGACAAAAACTTTAAGTAAACGAAAATCTTGTGAAATGTGGTGTGAAAATGTTTAGAGAACCTTCTCCATGGTTTTGTTGTGTATGCAAGAGTGTATGAGGAAAATTTATGGGTTCTAGGTGAGACGTTAACAGGAAGTGCGTGAGGATTAATTTTAGGCAAAAGAAATCTCCTTCGTTCACAATCCCTATCGGCGCTTCAACCGTACCCTCTGATAGCCTCATTTTATCGGCGTTAATTTTATGTTTATGGACATATATACCTTTCCATAGTATATGTGGTGTACTCTATTTAGTTTTATGAGCTTTTCGCGAGTTTCTCGTGTCCGGTGAACGTCTTATTGAGATCACGGGATGTCTTGACCTGAATTTTTCATATATAGGAATCATAATCATTTAGACTCACACAGGTTTAGTTACGACATGGAGTTTTCTAGGACAGAGAAAATATTTGTCATCCAATTGGTATCAAGGCGGTGGACATCAAATTAAATTGGAAGCTCCTTTCAAAGAATTAAGGTGCTCAAAATATTTTTTTTTACATACCATACAGTGAGTCCACTCACACATATGTGAGTCGGACAAGATGATGGATCATCCATCTTTGTCATGACGAGTGACATTCAAAATTTGAAATAAATTGATCGAAGTTCTTTCTGATTCCGCGTCAGAGAGTAGCTAAAGGAGCATTGAGGAGAAACCAAAAATGCTTAACATCACAAATTCTTTAGTTATTTTTCACTCATATATCCATATGAGTTTTTTTTATATCTCTCTTCTACTGAATATCAAATGTGATGGATTTCAGACATAGTTCCATTTTAAAAGGAGTAAAGCAAAAGAAAATACAAAAAAAGTAATAATGAGTGGGCGTTTAGAGAGCAACTACTCGGTTTGTCTTTATATCTTTACTGTGTTTTTGCGTTCATTTTATTTTCTTTGTTATATAAACTGAAAATTTATTCAGGGTGGTATTGAGAGAGAGGAAAAAAATATAGCAAAGAGGAAGTTGATGTATTTTATTGCTTAATTTAATGCAAAACACATATACATTGAGAACTACCTCAATTGTATTATTGTTTTTACATAAAAATCTAATAACCGACCATTGGCCTCTTTGCAGTCACTCCAAAGTGCCGCCAGAAGAGCGGGAACCTCTTGTGCAAACTGCAAAACTACAACAACAACCTTGTGGCGACGAAACTCAAGTGGCGAACCCGTATGTAATGCCTGTGGACTCTATTTTAAGCTACACAATGTGAGTATATAAATATTTTCTCATTATGTATTTGCAAAAAAAAATCAAAATTTTATAAACCATTAGATATACTTTGCATATTCATCAGACTTAAGACCTAAAGGCATTTTATACTACAAATAAGTACATCTTATCCAAAATTTTAACACCGACTGACCAAAAAGCAATAGAATTTCTCAACGGATTTCCGACACGAAGCCTTACCCATATAGAAGATGTGCTTATAAGTTCCTTTTTATTGTGAGGATTAGCACAGGAGGGGAGAACACAAGACACCCTCCTAAATGGTTCTGGGCTGACGCTGATTTAAGCAGCACATTTCCAACCCTCTAAATCGGCCAAAAGTCTATCAAGAGGCAGCATCATCCTCAGAAGCGGATGCATTGACTCACAAATGAGGGGTTGACTGAATAATAATATTGTTTTTCGATACATATTGCATTCATTTGCTCGTTAGGGGAATGATTTACTTGGTAACATTTATGTGGGGTGACCTATCTCGAGATGTTGGCTATATATGATGAATGAAGCAGCCAAGGGATGGAATTGCTTAAACGATTTTATACCCCATTGACCAGTAACTGGGCTATTTTGTACACGGATTAGAGATCACTTCCCACATGAACAATGAGGACACCGGAAAGGGTGGAAAATTCAATTTTTGGGGGCGTCGATGTGGAAACACTTTTGCGTCTTATCCGTCGCCACATATGTATGTGATTCATTCACCATCCCATAACGTCCTTATATCTTAAAAACTTTCGTTGACATCAAGAGGGGGATGAAAATTGTCTGTATGAGATGAATTTTCACGCAACTTTTAATCGCTAATTTATTCACCAGCCTCTTCTAATACCTATGTACACTGGAGTATAAATAAGTCAGCACTTTGCCGGAAGTGGATAAATTAGAAAAGTTTCTTCACAGAAATATCCTATAGGAAATTACCCTGAGGTTGTGCCTTTCTCACAAACATATTTCTTTTAATGATAATTTTTGCGCTTCTTTCTATTCAATCTCATTATGCTAATTCTACGTGGAATAAAAAGCGTATAAATGAAATATTCTAATAATTCAGCAAAAACTTTCTTTTACCTAAAAGTTTTACTTTGTAAAACTTATTTCTTTTTAATCACTCTTTTCTATATTTATCCAAATTAAAGAATTGTATGTATGCCATCAAAATTGCGGTACTGAATACCAAAAATAGATGCGTAATATATGTGGAAGTTTAGATTTACAAAGGTGATAAGAATATTATTTTTAGATGAAGATTTTGAACATATTCCCATCTCGATAACGGGTAACGCACAGAAAATTGAAATATAAATCTCACATGGTGATATATGTGGATTTTTCTTGGAAAATTCTTCTCCGTCTCAGTGCAGCATTAGCCTAATTAACAATGGTGGAATCTGCAATTACTCCCAATTGAGCTCCCAGTCCCCATGGGTACATTCTTCTGGCAATATTCGTCGGACTATTTTTTCACAAAGAGCACTTTTAAACATTGTCATGATCGTATTTGTATAAGAGACTCTCTCAATTCGTGCAATTTTATATAGACAGTGGGTACGTAATCAGGCAATTAATTTACAATTAAATTGACATTTTGCAAAAGTGGAACAAATTTATGTTGCTGCCTTATTTAATTCCTCACACATTTAATGTCCCCACAATCTTTGTCTGCACTGTCGCGAATTATTACTTAATTATATGTTTGAAATCATTCAAATAATAATGCCACCATGAGGAGATTGACAGTATGTATATTAGATATGTAGGTTCTGTCGTGGGCTTAGTGGAAATTTTGCCACAAACTCTATTGGATTGACACCAAAATTTCATATTTTTTTGCATCTGGCCAGGACAATGTGATAATACATCCTTGACGATTGTATTGTAATAATAAATAACCACTTATAGGTCCTATATGAAAAGAAGTATATTTTTCTTCGACTCTGTCCCTCCTTGA
The DNA here is from genome assembly GCA_918844115.2 of Phlebotomus perniciosus. Lineage (NCBI taxonomy): Eukaryota > Metazoa > Arthropoda > Insecta > Diptera > Psychodidae > Phlebotomus > Phlebotomus perniciosus. Next base: position 22,508 of record CAKKOB020000188.1, on the reverse strand, counting down.
TGCCTTTGAGAAAAGTATGAAAAAAACATCCCATTTTTCTGTATTGTAAAGAAAATAAGCACTTGGTGACACAATTCGAGCAGTCGGAAGTTTTCCTTTTTCGGCTTTGTATCCAAAGTATAAGAAAGTATAACCCTCAGGTATACATAGAAATTTAATAAAAATCACTCAAGGGCCTACCACTTATGCTACATATAATCACATTCAGTCAAAGGCCTTTTTATTTTCAACGATTGTCGGCAATTTCTGCACCACATACCATTCCCATCCACTAATCGTATCGCTTTACTTACACTTTTCATGATACAATGTGTTACACTACATTGAACACCCATAAGGGGCGCACATTTTGTCTGTACGGCAAAAAAAAGAAATTGATACCTTCTTGGCTTACAAGGACCCTTGGTTTTTTTGTCAGCTACACACACATCTTCCAAAAACAGTATCAATTGCAATATGAAATTTTTACAATTATCACCAAGAGTTCCTTTTAAAACTGGTCATTTCTTTGGCGTCTTAAGTGCGAGACTTAAAAATTGTTCTCTTTACTTTGTATAGTATTGGGGTTTCTAAATTCCTATCTTAAAACATCTCTCCTAACGATAAATCCGCTCTCTCTGATCTCTCCTCACAAGATGATTTTGCAAAAATGAAACATGTAATTAAAATGCTTGGTCCATGTTCACACTCCACGTACAAAATACCTCAATGATAAACAAAAACGTATATCAGTATGATTAGTCTAGTATGAATTCAAAGTGATTTTCTATAAATAATGCATTTTAAGTTCAAAAACTTTCCGATATATACAGATGTTTGCCTAATGTTACATGGTATTTATTTACTTGTTTGCGTGAAGTGAGATGAGCTCGGGGATGAAACTGTTAAATTGAAAAATTCACACTCTACTTTCTTAATTTAAGATCAGAACCATTAACAATGAAAAGTATCTTTGTACATATATAATTTATTTCATGAAAAATTATTTGATAATACCCTAGATGTGATGAAAAGTAGAGATACCGATGAAGAAGCTTGTTAATTAATTATCATGTATGATTGCTATAATTGTATACATAGCAATTATAAAGAAAAGTTTGAATGAGGTTTTTCCTACAATCCACAATTGTTTTTTTACCTAATTTTGGTCTAGTAAACGCAAAAAGTAGAAATTCAAAAATATTAACCATATTTATTATATTTCTCCCGACACATTGCAATATAAACATGGGTGTTTGGTAAAAAATGAGTTGTCTGCTCATTTTTCCCTCTTATTTGTTACTTCTCCACCAGAATATAAAGAATAAATTGTCGAATCATTTTGTACGCACATTAATCTGATAATGTCAGTGGATTCATCTCATTTAACCATCATCGCTCATCACCAGTTCACAGACTTTCATCTCATTTTTCTTCCTCTCTTGACTTACACTCACCAGCTCGTGTATATCTCATTCACCCTGGGCTTTATGATCACTCTATCCCCCTAATCTGGCCGAATGGCGTACAAGTGAGATTTGAGGAGTAATCACGCCAGACATCAGATGCTGAATTCTCAGTAAAGCCGCTCTCGAAATTTTGCATTGGGTCTTCTTCTCTGAGGTCACCGCACGCGACACTGTGCGGAAGAAGAGGTCTCTGTCGTCGCTAAATCGAGCGGAACGATCCACGCGCACCACACACGGCTCTCGCGAGTAGCGCCTAAACACACCTCTCACTTATTCACCCAATTCATCTCACTCTCTTTGGCCTCTATGGCACAAATTCACATAAATCATTTTATTGAAATGAAAAAAAA
>CAKKOB020000188.1:0-20610 GCA_918844115.2 Phlebotomus perniciosus | reverse complement strand
CGGAACGATCCACGCGCACCACACACGGCTCTCGCGAGTAGCGCCTAAACACACCTCTCACTTATTCACCCAATTCATCTCACTCTCTTTGGCCTCTATGGCACAAATTCACATAAATCATTTTATTGAAATGAAAAAAAATAAGAGGAAATCAAATAAGACACAATTAGTCCCAAATTGAATCAATCACCGCCTCATTCTTCGATATGCTTATACATATTATGTGTATACATAGCGGTTTTTGCCAGTATAAAGTCAAAGGTCTTAAGATATAAGATATGTTATACTTATTATAAGATTATCTAATCTCAAATGTGTATTAAACATAAATCATATATTTTCCCGTGACGTACTCACAGGTAAACCGGCCAATGACGATGAAGAAGGAAGGTATTCAGACGCGCAACCGTAAATTGTCGTCAAAGTCGAAAAAGAAGAAAGGCGGAGGCGGGTGTATCCCACTCGGTGGCCACTTGGGACTCGGTGGTGGAGTTGGTGACATCATGAAACCTTTGGATCCATCCAAAGCTTTCGCCGGGAGCTTTTCGGCTTCAATGGGTAAGTTTTCACATTTGCAAGTTATTTCCCCCCCCCTAACAAATTCTAGAGCAAATCTATAACGACATGAACTTGACACATTGCCATCCATCTAATCCTGCAGGACAACACAGTCATTTATCGGGAGGACTGCATCCCGCCCATGCACATATGCACAGCGGTTGGTATGCGAGCGGAATGGGGGCACTGGGTGCCTCTGGCAGTCTACAGGGTGGCTTCTCAACGACAGGAAGCCTTGGAGGCGGTGTAGTTCCACATTCACAATCCTATCATCTCGCTGGACTTGGTTCAATGGTGAGTCTCACATCTGCCCACTAACTCAGAGAATCGTCTTCTCATGCAAAGTTTGTCCCGAGTGTAGGGTTCTTGGCGATCAGATTATACGTGATGGAGTGATAACAGCTTAAATAGTAATATCTTCACGTTTGGAGCATCATCAGCGTCATGTAGCAAATCACTACAAAAATATGAATCAAGTACAAATTACTGAATTTTCTCGCCTGTCCCTCTCCTTCTTCCTGTGTTCTCCTCCCTCCCCCAAATCCCCAACAATCTTGGCGCGTCTTGTTTGTGTTTTTTTTGCTCATATATTTTGCCAAAACGCAACAATAAATAGAAACAAAAATTTCACCCTTGACTGCCAATTGAGGAATTTCTACTTCCACGGAGGAAATAATGTTGACAGAGACACCTTCAAATGCTAAAAGATACAAAATTCTGTATCAGGCGAAACATGTGGAATTGTGAAATATTATTGTAGTTATTACGTAAAAGCAGCAAAACACTGACCATCCAGCCAACAAAACAATGAAAATGAAAAGATAATGAAAATATATCCAATTTAATTTGAAATTCAAAGAGAACACCTTATAAATTATTTATGAAAAAATTACACGCAGAAGAAAAACGGTATTATGTTAAAAATATATAGTCAATTGTAGAATGAAGAAAAAATTCTTTGCAATGTACAATATAAGAAACTTAATGAGATTCAAATTTTTAAACAGAAACAAAATAGATTCACTTATTTTTACTATGTTTATAGAATTTTCTTTTCTTGCAAATCTATTTTTTTTTGTCCAAGAAAAGTCTTGACTTGGTGTTTGAGTGGGGGATGTGCAGAGATCCAATTCATGCACATCTTAAGAAAGCAGTCTTGAAGTTAAATAAAACAAAATACCTGTAACCATTTGTTCAAATTGTGCAATGCTCCCTCCCTAATTTAATTCTTACTAGTAATTATTTTTCGTAGTAATTAAAGATGCAACATTATGTAATTACAAAATACAACAATCAACATTGACATTGATGTCAGATGTATCAGAACCACCATATTATCTATCAAACGCGATGTAAAGATGAAAACACTGAACAGCACATAAAACAATACAATGGATAAAAGTCAAATAAATTAAAAGAAATTAACTCTGAAAATTATTTGCTTTTCCTTTAATGACATTCAACAAGAGTGACCCATCATTTGCTAGATTTAAAAATGCAATTGCAAGATCACAATTAAATTGCAGAGAAAATCTTCATAATAACCCAGCAAAACTTGGCATTAAACTGACGCCCAGCAAAAATGTTTGGAAACCATTCTGTAAATATATTAATTAATATAAATAATGATGGATGGAAAAAAGGGAAAGTTTAAAGAAAAATCATTACAAGAAGAATCCCACTGATGATGTGCATAATAACGAAATAAACAACTATTCTTCTTGTGAACTATATAAATTATTCAAAAAAGTATATAAAAAAGAAAACTTTGAATTGAAAAATAATGAAAAGGATGCCATATTCATAAGTAGACTGTATAGAAAATTGTGTAAATAGCTATGAAAGTACATAGTAAAGAAAATTTGTGTAAAAAGAGGTAAACTATACATATAAATAGTATTTGGAGGATAAGACACTTCTTAATTTAATGTGAAGTGTACATTATAAAAGAACTAAATAGTGAAGAAAAGTATAAATAAAATAATTACAAATTGTCTTGATGTGTTGATAAAGATACAAATAAAATATTATATAAATAATATAAAAGCAAATCAACTGGTTTTATTGCTTCCATTTCGAGAGAGCAGCAAAAGAGTTTATAATAATGCGCGACATTAGATAGTTTCTAGCAGGAAATTTATTCTACCAACATATTTATTTCTGGAGTGAAATTATATAGTTGAAGCATTCATAAAAAAGCAGTGAATAAAATGATTATACTAACTACAGTGCACAGGGCGAAAAAATTTAACGCAGTTCCACTTTGTGTAGAAAAGTAGTTTTGGATAATGATTCACATCTCCCAATTTACCAGCTTAATAATCCATCCCGTGTTTCATATGCCTAATCTTCAAGATATCTCTTTGCGAAAATATAATAATAGAATGTCACAAAAATATAATAAGTTTGTATCTGGGAAAGAAATCTTTTTCTCACTAAAGATATTTTATTCTATTCGAAATTCTATTCTATACGTCTCTCATGCAGAAAACCTCCTACAATTTCGTATGAAAATATGGAGAGTGGTTTAGCTTTGAAGCGTGAAGGATAATCTGCTTATGAAAGTGTCTGTGCATCAAAAAATTATGAAGGTCAGTAAAAATTAAAAATATTTTTTAATTCACAGGAACAAATCCTAATTAATATTAATTTAAACTTGAACTTCAGAATAATTTTCAAATTTAAAATCACATAATTTTAACCTTAGAAGAACCGTTAAAATTCTTTTAGTTTGGCCCATGAATATAGCATTTAGATATCGTGCTAATAATTGACACATTCATTGGCTTGATTGACAAGATAGCGCAAGGGAAACGGATATGGATAATTTTGTACGTATTTTATAGTGAAGAAAAATACTCTTTTGAAAGCCAGTTGGGTTATAAATTAATATTTTTTTAATTCGAAGTCATTATGACTGTACAGCACGGAAATTTCGAAATTCTTTCAAATCCATCACTATATTATTAACCTTAGTAATTAATATGCATTGGATTTTACAAACAAGAATTAAACTATTCTACAAACTATTTTTAAAATCAAGAAATATTTCCTCTTTTTTTAAAATAAAGGGAACATTTCTTGCTCTCATCTATAGAAAGCAGGGCAATACTATAATCTGTCGATCTTCTTAACTTCTTAATCCTCTTCAGTAACTTGGAATACCAAATAAAGTCCCCTTCACTCACTATTACCCTCTTGAAATGAATAAGTGTCGCTTTCAAAAATAATTCTTTTAAAATAATTACAATTATTCCTCACCTTGGGATTTAAATGAAGGCTTATGTGCACAAAAAATTCCGTCTAGTAGAAATTTGTATATATAAAAACATTCAGCGCAACGCCAGTAGCCAATTATTAAGTCCACACTGAGTCCGCTTCTGTGAAAGACGAAGACTATATCATATAAAAAGTTTCACCTGTCAAATTGTAGGTGAATGTAAAAGAAACGGTGAAACACATAATCTGTACGCTCAGTTTCTTTATGGGTTCACCTCTAAAACCTAAAGTAAAGTGAAGAAGTCATTAGGAATATCCACAGCAACATTTTAAATTAATGATTTTTTTTAATTTTTAAGTTATTTCATGATGTCGAACGTTATCAAAAATTATTCCATCAAAATCGCCACGAGAAATATACAAACTACACTTTTATATGTTTGCTATGTATTATATATAACTGCTGTTATGTTTGTATATTTCCGTATAGCTATAGTCCAGGGTTGATGTGATGTAATTGTCAAGTCTAGTGTGAAATAAGGTCCAACCAGAGCAAATCCTCCATGGCTTAGACAATGGCCAGCCTTCCGAATATTTGTTCAGAAAGAAAAATGAAATTCCAACATCATTTGTTCGTATGATGTGAAGATATTCAGTTCTTCCCATTTATTTCGGGTATTGATGCTCCTGGGCTGGAATGGAGACAAATGCAAAATCCACTCGACAAAATTTAGAGCATATCAATGAAACCGATTGATGCAATAAATGATTTTTACTGTGAGAGGAATTGTCCATGCGTGCAGATAGCCTTGGTGTTTGCGAAGAGGATTTCTATCGGATTGGGAGTGACATAAAAAGGGGTATATATCGGTGGACCGGAGAGCTTTATTGCCTCAGAAACACCCTCTTCACATATTGTGTATGGACACGAGTTGAAAGAAATGTACGAATGTGTCACAAAGATTATTTTTCCAATTTCACAAGTTCAACGGACTGAAAATTTCAAGACTATTGCCTCAAAGCGAAAGTAGGTAGGTACTTAAGTAGAAATCCTTCAGGCGACACAACTATGAGTGTCGTAATCTTTTAGAAGAATTTTATAGTTCAGAAAAATTGTCCATGGATTAGGGGATTTATTGAGGGAAGAAATAAAAAGTCAAATGTCAGTATTTCTAACGAATTTCCCTATAGGCTCAAAGAGGACGATACCAAACAAAAACGTCGATATTGTGTTTGGACAATCAAAATTATTTATGATTAGCATAATTATGTATCCCCCTTGTAGTCACATATCGGTGTATTATTTAGTAGTGTGTTAAACATATCACCTGTTTCTGAATCATTCCGCATACATAGAAATTCTTATTTTGACGTGTGGCAGGAATTTTTATTAAAATTAAATATTACGAGGAAATTTATTTTTTTAGTAGAAAAACTTCTTCGCCGCCCGTTGTTGTGCCGAACCATCCCTTTAAAATGTATTAAACTGCGTACGCATGAGAATGTCGTCACCTGCCAACAGTCTTCAGGGGAACATCTTTCGGTAAAGAAATTCACTGAGAAATTCCTCGAGGGCTCGCTCGACTCCCACAGATAAATGTTAATGCAAGAAAATATTTTATTAAATTATAGGGACATTTTCCTTATTCGCTCTCTGATGTAATAACTCTTTGACCATTATTTAGAATTAGTCAGAAAACATAAACTATACAGTAGATTTTATATTACGCGATAATTCGAAATATTTATAGTGAAGATTTCAAAGTGGGTAAGTTTTATTGTAGTTTCTTTATCAAAAGCATTTTCCACTTCATTGTGTTAAAGGGTGAAATTGTGATAAGTTAATAAAGGTAAATTTCTCATATTATTTATATGAGCATGGCACGAAATTAAGTGAAAATATTTAAGGAAAAAGCCTCTCTTGGCCATGGAAATACTTTCCTTGCTCTTCCATACAATTTGCCTTGTTATTTATTACATGGTTTGTGTTGATGTTTAAAATATAATATGAATATAACATTAGCCTTAGCAATTTATGATACACGTCCAAATTCATATGTGCTTTTTTGGAAAATTGAATCATTGTGATTTGACCAAATCACGGAATAACATAATTTACCTCTTATTACTTCTTCTTAACAATTACATGTGTCTCAGGGAGAAGGACAATATATTTTGCAGCATTTTCACAAGTTTCTTCAGTCCACCCACTCACTCAATGTGTGGACAGCATTCTGAGGGACTTGTTGGTCTCCATGCTAAATTGGAAATTGATATTTATTTGAGTGCTGTGCAACACTAAACGCCTCACACCAAGTACTCGATGGACAATCCACATCACCAGGTGTTTTACCAGGAAACGTGATTATCGTAAGCACGCCCCACAGGTTCAACAAGATTGCCTCACGAAGGTCCCAACATGCTCTCACAGTCTTTCTTTCTTGCCCTATTCCTCTTCTCCAGCAACACGCACATCACCAAGTGGATTTCGCCACTGCTGCATGTGGCTTCTTCTTCTCTTTTGGTGGCGATTGGGCAAAATGCAAATAGCATTCGCGTCTTGTACGTCTCTTTACTCCCTATATATATATATCGTTTTCTTGAAATACGAATCCTTATTTACTTCTTTTCTGTGGAAATTCATGGTGAAAAAACTATACTTGTACAAGGTAAGTGCTATATATTGTCTCCTTGAAAAGATTTCCCATAACAGTTGACCATTACTCCAAATGCTATCTACTATATATCTCTCACACACGTACTCCCTCGTTCTTCCGTTGGGGAAGGAAAAAGAGAAATATCGCTCTATATACATGCATATACACTTTTCACGAATTTATAAAAATTACCTGCATAATATTGCAATCTCGAGGAACAAATGACTGCTCACATTATCTGTATTGTTCATCGCTCTTTGAATGAATTGTTTCTATTTCTGCTCGATGCCTCACGTTGTCCCGGAATATTTACTGGTAAGGTTATAACATACAATCGTAATCGCACATATAGACAAAGCCAAGAACATGCTCACGTCAAATTTTCATGCCAAATTAGAAGACTGAGACAATTTCAAAAATTTCCTAATCAAAATTATTTCAGGAATAATAAAAAAATAAACAATTAAATTATTTCTCATACATTGAATGTGAGAAAGATTGTCACCAATTTTCAGGGAGTTACCAAGAGTATATCTATCAGCGATATTTCTCCGTTTTCGCAGTATTTACTGGTTTTTATTTCGTGTTATGGAACGAAGAATAAACGAGGAGCAAGGAATTCTCCAACAAAATCCAGATGCGCACAATTTTATTTGCAATTTCACAATTCATAATGTTTTTCTCCCCTTTATTTTATACATTTCATCGTTTCTTTGAATATTAAAAGGAAAGAAAGAGCCAATGTGAATTCGCGATATGCTCCAAACTGTTTTTTTCTCTAACACAATGAAAAGGATTATTTTATGTTCAACGTGAGAGACGCATTTTGTTATAAAACGTAAAAAATTAAAATATTCAGTAAAGAAAATGCCTGAATTTTCAGTACTTTACTGATGGCAGTTTAACAAATCGATAGATTATAATATTGCACCTGACGCGAATTGGGGAGATACGAGTGAGAGCAATAAAAAGTATGTTGTTTTGGACTTTTTTATTTTCCTCAGCACAATACACTTAAGAAAATGAATATGACATCCCGATTGGGACAACAAGATAGGCGAAGAAATATTAGCAGAATATATGTTAGGCATATGCCTACGTACATACATGTGAAATATAGTCACTGATATCCATTTTTGATTTTTTTCATAATGCCCAGTAAGAGCTGAATACAGATTTTGCAAAGGTATCAAACACATATTGTCAAAGTTGTACTTATAGGTGGCTTAAGAGACTTCCCTTTGCCTTTTGTTCCCTCTATATCGAAGTATGATGACCAAGAAAGGAGGGAAGGAGGATTCCACAAGTAAAATATGGAAGAAAAAACAACAAGAGAGTTTTATTTTATTTGCAAATTTGTCCATCGTGCGCACACGATCGCAACATAGGAGGACACAAGGGGAGCCAATGTGGACTTACTGGGTGATGCAACTGACCACAAGATCGGACAAATAGCATAAAGAAGTGTGCAGAAACATTCTGTAGTATTTAATCGCTATTCAGATCCGATAATTCTCTGTCAACTTCAACTTTTTCCTCTCCGTCAGATTCATCACATCGAACCATCATGTGGTTTTTTCGTTACTACACATAAGATTGTACATTTAATAAAATTTATGCTACTCGCCTTTACACCTTACCTTTATAATCCAGGTAACGGCAGGGTATAATGATCATTTTAATCTCCTCCACTTTTATGCATACATATGGATACCTAGTGCTTCACTGAGCAGATATAAATAAAAACTCATAAGGATTGTGCATAATTCTCACACTATAATGTCTGGTGAGGAATCCCAGATATGTGTATGAGAGAGATAGGAAGTTTTATGTGTCAAGAATACAGTGGATTTGTTGTCATCTTCGAATGAGCCTATGTGGTGAAAAAATTAATAAACTGAAAGTGATATTAATCGATTTGCAACACTTGTCTTTTCCTGTCAACTTTTCTGCTACCAGTTATAATTTGTACGTGATTTCTCAAATGAGTAAAGGAGCTCATATAAAACCTACAAGACAGTGGAGATGGTTAAGATTGTGTAAGTTTAAATCAGTTTCAATTATTTTCATATCACAATATCTCCGTCTCCATAAAAAAGTGGATTTTTATGTAAAAAAAAATTATTTAAGAGGGGCGAAAAAATATCAAGCTCTTCTTCGCAAGGCGACATAAACGTTGTAGACACATTTATGTACAATATTGCACCTTGTGTGGCTGAAAATTATATTTAAAATGTAAGTTTCAAAATCTGTATACATGGCTATAAAAAGCATCGGGATGTAAAAGAAAAATTGAAAAGGTAATTGATAAATTTTAATTTTGTTTACCGAACGTGTCTTCAATGAACGTAAGACATACTAAAGAGATTTTCCTCAGCTTCAATTCTTTTTTCCCGATAGAAGCTTGAAAAGGATTATATATTTAGGAAGTTATATAAACACTGAAAATGCACAATATTTCTTTTTTATACACCCCCAATCAATTTAACACTCGATTAAAATATTTCCTTGTGAAATTTAGCGAAGCATTTTATTTTGGTTTCACTTTAAAAGCCCCGATCTGATTAATCAAAAATCAGATCCGATACAAACACGTAATCCTTATCGGGACAGTCCATGTTAATTCATCTTTTCACGCACACGCCTCGCCGATATGCTACTTAACGTATAGCACTTTTAACTATATATGTATGTAATTTTTACATAGGATAAAATGCGATCACTTTCATCATCATATCACTATATAGTAATCATCACAACATTTTAACATGATGACTTGACTCTGGTTACCTTTAATCTTGATGAAATGTCATATTAAATGAGTGATTATCTCGTTCATTCCACCAATTGCTGTCTGATGCCTTTTGTTATATGGGGCTAAACATTGAAACCAATTTCCAAGTATAATTAGAAGACGTTTCGTGCGATCTTAACTCGAATATCAAAAATTAGATTATTGTCGAAAAGAACAAAACTTGAGCACGCTTCAGACATTTACCTTCTTCTTTTGCTTTCAAGGAAATGGGTAAAAAAAACTCGCACTTTATTGTAAATATGTTAACATTTATGGTATATGAATTTGAAGGAAAAAAAGAGAAATAAAAGATATTTTTTGGAATTGTTGAAAGTTCCCAATTTCTCAAAAAATATGTTAGAACGAAATTCCCTAACTTTTTTATTACTTTAACCCAGACTCAAGATAAAATCACTTCACTCGAGTGACTGTCATCCCAAAATTTAAGATCTTCTGTTAATATGAACATATATAGGCGAATGACTAACCCTTTTACTGTATGGTACAAGGAGCTCAAACAATCCGCCAACTACATAATTGCTTCTTCTGAAAATGTCCGCTTTATAACAGACCATTGATGTCTGTAATACACTACGAATGTTAACAATATTTTTTGCTTGCATTCTTTTTACCCATTGGTAAATTTAGTCAGTGATGGTGGAGTGCTTTTTTTGCCGTTTGTTTGACCATGCACACCAACTCTTATCGAATTGAGATCTAATCAGATCTCTATAATTCTATGTTGTGGCTGGCTGATTCCACCGCCAGTCACATGATACCCGACAACTCCACAGAACTTACTAAATCCTCGACTGTTGAATACCGCACAGAACTCCCTTGTGAATTAAATTTTATGTATGTGGAAGTTGGTGCAACAAGACATAAATTTTTGCATAACAAACACAATCAAAAGTCGCACTCGCATAAAGAAGAGAATTTTTAATTGCACAAATGCGAATTGATTGATTTCCCCCAGCCCCAACAAAATGTTCCCTTGCCAATGTTTCAGTTCGGTCACTTTGGACATGTTTCTGGGGGATGTATCCTGAAGCATATCGGCAAAGGGGGAACATTGCAACTAAACTTTATGTCACATAACGAGAGTTTTTCAATTTAATTCCCATTTTTTCTCCCTGTCCACATTCATTGAAGGCCTGGGACAATGAACACAGAATTACTGTGTGGCTGATGTGAGTTCCGCGAGAAACATGGAAACTCATGTCCAACATGATGATCGGACCTTTTTGAAGTAGGAAATCCGCAAATACCGCAAAAAACTCCCAAACAAATTAAATTAAGCTCTGTATGCATATATTGCAGTCAGTCATTCATTGCAAAAGAGGCTTTTAGTCCTTTTTTACAGATTAAGAGGATTAAGACAAATAACTTTTGGCGAATCGGAGACTTCAAGGAATTAATTATCTTTTCTAAGGTATAAGACTTTGGTCTTTGAAAATTTGATAACTTTTTGATTCCATTATAATTATTTTAATAGCCCTTATCCAAAAAATTACTCTGACCTTTAAAAGTCAAACTATCAAAATTATTGTTTCGTGTAAATTCAACTCCAAGCTATTTGTAGTGAAGTTACCGATCTGACCTCCATCAGTTTTCAATCAAATTAATTAGCTAAATATTATTAAGGTTCAAACACTTTTATCCACATACACTGTTCAACATTTCATATGTATGAAATATAATTGTAACACATTTCCATCACAACATTCCATTATGTTTGACCGACAGCAACTCCATTAGCATAATTTCCACCCAATGCAATGTAACAGAAATACTCCCTCGCATGTACTTGACCTCTTCTTTTCTCTCACTAAAAATTATACATGGAGTGAAAAGAGAATACAGTTGTATTACATGAATTTTCTTTCTCTCTGGAAAGAATATAAATTTAGAAGAAAAATAATAAAATTTGTTGGAATAATAAATAAGTTTCAAAAAATTATATACTACCACGAATATATTCCTCTTCGTCGTCTTCTCATTTCATTTGCTCACCAGAGAGACGAACATACAACAATGGAGTGGAAGTATGTTTTCCATTATTTCAGATATATTTTCTTATCTAAATCTTCATACTTGGCTGACTCGGACTCCAAGTGTGTTTTAATTACCTCACATAAACTCCCGCCATACGAGTGAGAAGGAATACCGGATTTCATTTTGAGTGAAGTAATGTACTTTATTAGCAACCTCAGTTTCTTCTTTTAAGAACTTTGTTCACCCAAAATCCTTCCCAACTTTATACCAACTATTTAGACTATTCTAAAAGATTAGGGTCTACATTTTAGGCATTTAGGACATAGTAAATTTGCATCACCAAGAATATTGGCATTCTAATTTAGTCAATGTAAATTTTAATGAATGATCTCAAATTTATCAACATAGGTATTTTAGTCAATTTAGACTTATTTTTATGTTTCACCAGTTATTTCCCCCGTTTTATCTAGCTTTTGAGACTCAAAATCAACTATGTAGTAAAATTCCATATTCGAAATGTAAATGTTACTGGTTCCCCAATAGTTTAGTCAGAAATTCTGTTCTTGCCAATATGGCAGTGAAAATTTGCCTAAATTACAATATAAGGATGTCACAGTCAACTAAATATCCTCCAAATAATATTCTCTCATTTGATATTTCAAAGACAAAACCGTAAAATTCTGTGCCAAGATTTTATGCTAATCTCCATTGTACAGTAACAATTTTATTGTGTGTTAATAATAATTTTCACATAATTATATCAAGAAGTGTACACCGAGATAAATAGGCTCTCCCAACATGACAGACTGATGGACATTATGAATGGACTCAAGTATGATTGTAATTGTGAATGTGTTTATTAATGTTTTAAAATAGATCAATAGAGATAACAAAGTACTAAAATCGATAAGATTTTTGAATTTATATGGTAATGTTGAATCACTGAAAATATCTTCATTAAGTTAGGAGCTACAAAATTGACCTAATTTTTGTTTGGTTTGACCGCCAACACTTTAGAGGAAACATGGAATTTCCTCCCAAGTTGAATGTTTCACAATTTTCAAAGGGGAATAATTAGCAAGTTAAGAAAAGAAAAACAGTGAGAAGGTGAATGAGAAGACATGGAATGGGGGGTTTTTTGAACCTCCCGCAAACAGTGGAAGAACACGGAAAATATAACGACTTATTAATAATTAATTAACTCGTATGCAAATTAAACGCACTCACATCTCTATATAGTGTTTAACACCCAAGGACGTGGTGTGTGCATGGACTGGTTGGGTGAGACGGTAGTCACTTATGAAAATTGTAGTGTGTCGTAATAATACAGAATTGTGTTTTCCCTATAAGTCCAATTATTCTCCCTGTTGAATGTGGGTCAGAGAAATCATCGGAAAGATCGCTCAATTGGCTCTAATATATTCTTCCACAATATATAACACAACCCCACAATTTCAGCCCCACGTTAATTTTCCACTTTGCATAAACACATGTAGACAGCCAAGAAGTTGCCAATTAAAGATACAAATAATTTATTAGTGAATTTATTGCAGACTCAACGCACCGACCGTTTGCACCTCCGCCAACAACAATGTATTCACCTGCTACTTATGCACTCCACACATGACAGGATCCGTCGTTTTAGGCCTCCCGCTGTCCCTATCTCTGTCTCACACCACCTCCCCAAACTCTCTCCCACTCTTTCTGCTGGGTGAACCGAAAAAAAAATTTCGCGTATGACGTGAAATAATTACAAAGTCTAATTGCATGCTGCCCTTTTAATAACACGATAAAAGACTGGGCTGCAAAAAAAAACTTCATCGAGTTCCTCAATGTTAAGTTGAGTAAATTTGTAGGAGATGGAAATAGCCTTACAAATTTTCAAATGAACACCACGGAAAGTTAACACCCCATGGAGTTACACTGTCAGCTGCACGGGCGATAATTTCTCGAAGGCATGATCATGCTTAATATGCGCATCATCATGACGAGGGTGGCTTTTTGTGGCCATTGGCAAAACCGACACCGAAGTAGCATAATTACAAAAGTCTTCCGTTTTTGAGACAAATCCAAAAAATTCTCGTTGAAACTTTTACAATTGACCAAATAGGATCTCATGTAATCAGAAAATTTGGTAATTGAACATTATACCTATAATACATAATCGTATTTAAATTTATTGCACAATTGAAATACTTGAAATTCTTGAGTGCTGTAAGTAGCAATGAAAATTATATTCAAGCACCGAAAAGAACAGAATCCGTGAGTTATGAATAAAATATGAATTTGATGATTCTATGGGTTGTTCAATTGTCATTGGCATCAGCTTTTGTCTTCACTTTCGTGCTTTTGCGAAGCATCAACAATGAGACAAACCTCCCAATGATTTTCCAACAAGATTTTTCCTCTTTTTTTTCGATACTGTTTCTTCATCTCTTATATACCCTTTTTGCAAGATTGTATTAAAAGTACTTTGACAACAATTTATCGGCCAATGAGGCTCTGTGCGCTCCGCCTTTGGCCAATCGTTGGGCTTTCATGAGCCACGTTTACACCTACACGTCGTCATGGCAACTTGTTAAACCACGTTTTCTCGCGAAATGCATTTTTAATTCAACACTGAATGCACTGCCTTGACTGACTGAAGAAATATACATAATTGCACATTCATATATTCTTTTTTTCTATGTTCACAGGTTGCTACTGCTAAATTAGTGAGAAAATAACTCATGCTAAAAAGTCTTTTAGGCACTTCTTTTCCTTGTTAGAAGGATTGGCGTTGAAAGTAGAATAAAATTATGCAGAAATTGATGTCCTTTTGAATATTTTATGGTTTTAAATAAACAGATATTTCCTTCAGCTAAATTTTAATTGACAGATCCGAAAGTTCAATACCAATGAATATTCTTTCGACACTCGTCACATCGACAAATTTATGCTTCCGTCACTCTAATAAACACATCACCTATCCATTATTAATTGACAATAGTCTATTGATGTGGAATTCAATGCAAATTCTTCTTGATCTTTACATCTATTACAATGTATGTTCACTTCACCAATATGTGATCCTCATTTCGCTGATCATGTCATGAGGTTCGACTTGAACTGGCTCTTCCCCACAGTTTAAATTTAAAAGAAAAGAATTGCAAGAATTAATTTTAAAGGAATTAAAAAATATAATAAAATATAGAACAATAATTTATATGGGAAATTTATCACCAATTGATAAAATAATAGGCTCTCTGAAAATTTCCCGTGAATGTCTTATAGAAAATAAATATATCAAACAAACATCACCATAAATAAGAAACTTATATGTATATCATTATGCTATGGCAAAAGCGTATAGGGACATTCATGAAGTCCAACTCGTATAATACATTTTAATTTACACGAAATGTTTGAAATTCTATCAGATTATTCACACCTTTCCTTAGTGCACCATTTACTCGCATGGCTTGGACATTCGACTAAGAATTTATATATATTTTCTATATATATTTGGAACGACGAAGTCTGAATCACTACCACATTTGTCTTTCTCTTTTTATTCATTCTCAGTAATTTTGCACATAAACGATAGGTATAGAGACTTTTAGATCAGACGTATACGCAAGGGAGACATTCTGAGTTTCTTGGAAATAGTTGGCAAATTCAAATTGAACATTATGCTTAGCTATATAGGTATAAGAATTTTCAAAATTCATCACTGCCATTTTTGTTAACTAACAACAAGTGGACCGTTTAACCCTAACTATATTTTTTTAATTTTTATTCTTGTTTTAAAAGAAAAACCATTTTTTTGTGAATCAGGACACGAGAAATCCTCTTTATTGAACTTCTATAAATTCACAAAAATACGACACTAATTAATTAGATACTCCTCTTCTCGGTATAGTCCTTCGGTCTTAAATTCATCTGATACAATATGAATTTGGAATTGAAAGCAAAGGTGAAAGACAAAGATTACTAAAGTCATTCGTCCTCCTTTACCAGAAAGCTTGGCTCTCTTCTCCCAATCTCCTTCTATGTGGCACTTTTATTTATCTTTTTTTTTTGGTTTTGTCCAACGAAAAGGGAGAACATCACAACTAAGGGGCCCCCTAAAATCACCACCATCATTCGAACTTGAACAAAAGATACAACCTGACAGAAAGTTGGACGATGCTCTTTTGTTTTCGTAATTGAGCCAGTGTGGTCCTATCACTTTGTCTCACGGTTTTATTTATTTATTAAACTGGACCATGTCGTAGGTTAAGTATCGATTCGTTTTGCTACCATTTCATCAATGTATCATCCTGTTGGACAACACATATCGTGTGTCCTTTACACGCTGAGGAATTTTTAGAATTGCTCTCTGAAAAACTATTTGGACAATAGCTTGAAATAATTATCATAAATGTTTAACGTTTTATGCGCTCCTCTTAATGACAAAAAAAAGAGTGATTCCAATTTACCCAATGATAAATTCATTGGAAAACCGTGAAGGAGAGACAAGTTATAAATAAATTGAGAAAATAAAGAGTACACATGGAGAGAAAACCGAAAAGTATTTGAATTAATTAAATCTCCACCATACACGACAGCGATCCACCTTCTTCTTGGTGTGACAACATTTTTTCTTCATGTCTTCTCGAGATATGTTGCATCTTGAGCGAGTAGCTGCTGTTCTATACACAACAATCTACACAACATTCACGACACATTGTCCATTTGGCCATTGCGAGTAAGTGGACATGGTGTTGAAGACGAACAACACTGTTTCGTTATATATACACGTATAGGGAAAACGTGAAGGACTGAAAAATGTATTCAATTCCAAGTATCAAAGAGATGTGTTTAATAGTGTTTCTGGTTAATTGGCCACAACATACACTTCATCAAAAAGGATGAGACAAAAACAACAACAAACTTCGTCGATTTCTTAAGCCGGGCAAATTATGCTGATTGTGTTTATCTGTCTCTGACATTAGGCCAAAGACGTATGATCAGTTTTGGCTGTTACTATTAATGAGATAATTGAATCAGTGGAGTCAGTGAATCTTTCAATTATTTAATTAATTTTAATTCTTTAAAACACAATAAAATCTTGCCTTGATTTGTAAAAAAAATTCAAGCAGCAATTGAAGAGGGCAAAAGATTTGTCTCTATATAAATTTATTCAAGAGGAAATGAAAAGTACTGAAAGAATACTGATTAGTCCGTATCGCTCACCTCCTGTATCATATGAGCTATCAAGACTCATAATGTCAATATTCATTGCAAAAAGTTATTATTTTATTTAATGTCTTTTTTCCGCCTTTGTGTTTGTCCTCCACTTGCACAATAAAAAAACATTAATAAAATATACACACATTCAGTGTCTGAACGATGTATTTGGTAGAAAGTAAAGGGAACAGGTAAAAAGAATAAATTCAGCAAAGACTTTTACATATGTCGGCGTTTTGGCAAAAACAATTACACACGACTGATCGTGAATATTAAAATTGGCGGTTAAATGCATAGCTCAAAAGCCGTCGTGAAAAAATTAATGCAACACAATTTCCTTCTGGGTTGGCGCACATCAAAGGAAATGAACGCCATCGGAGGAAGATTCTTGGTGGCTAAAGAGCAAATACCTTGGAGTTGTGAAGTTCGTGAGAAAATACTAAGCATTCGCCATGTAGCGAGGTTCACGCAGTACGAAAATCAATTAAGCATCAATTAATTTAGCAGGTGCTAATAAATTGTACGTCTCGTATCTCACGAAGTGTTTTCACAAGTCGACGCGTTCCAGGAACTAATATATCTTATCTTGAATTCAGCAAATACAATTTCGCGCAAAAATTGACCACATCAAATGGCAAGAGTCATAAAACATAAATTATATTTAAAATTCAACTCAGATTTGCACATTTTTCTCCCATTCATTCCTTTTGACTCGCGCGCTCAAATGAATTTGCTCTTGTGCTTTATAACTTCAACATGTGCTCACAAAATTGTTCTCAGGTGTAACAAAATCTTCGTATAGGAAATTTTCATCTGCCTCCGCGAGGCCTGATCCACTGACCAATGACGGAATTGGGTGGTAGCGAGAGCAGAAGAAAAATTTCGTTATGCCTTCCAAGAATTCACGAGACGACACAAAAGGAATATATAATTGGACCAAAACAACAAAGCCAAGACTATTTGGTGAACGCATATCTCACACTGAGTGGGAATGTCCTTTGAATGCTAATAGGTATCTTTCCTGGGTGGTTTTCCTATACAGACAGACACAATTTAATGCTTGTCATATCAATATGCAAATCCAAACAAATCTCCTTGCACTAAGCGCAATTTTACGACTAAAACAATTGTTTTCTAGAAAATATTGTAGCTAAATTTCGGGATTTCATGAAAATTTTTCGGGTTCGTCGCTTAATTTCATTGAAGTCTTTCGTTTAAAACCGGTGGTAATCATTTTAAAAATTATGTTTTTTTCTTAAATTAACAAATATATGAAAGTTTCTCATTTCCACTCAATCCACCACCCAGGGAATTGTGATCATATCGCATCTTTGATGGTGATTCACAATTGAGATTACAACCATCATATCCGGGACCCTCCGCACAGATTTCCGATCACCACAAATGCATTAAATGTATTTAAAAACACATGAAAATACCAAAAAGTTGCTTTGAATACCAAATAGGACATTCTTCTTTCACCCAGAGTCACTTTTACAGGCTCTACCAGGCCTCATGCTTGAGATCATAATTCAATTTCAACAATTGTCCGCTGACAAATTTCTACGACAACTTTGGAATGATTAATTACTATTTAACATAAATATTTCAATTAATTGTAAATTTCTCGTACGATTTACCTACTACTAGTATTACTTGGCGTACGACACCTAAATCCCTATCCTATGGATGGAAGTAAATTTTCAATCGTTCAAGGAATAATAAAAATATCCCAAAATCAAGATGGTTAAAACATGAGGCAGAATAAAAAGAAAAGAAAATTGATTTTCAACACTTAATTAAACCAGTAAATTTAAGCTCAATGTGACAAACCATTTAGTAATCAAACAGCTTGAAATAATAAAACTAAACTGACGGCAAATAAAATATGAAATAACGACAAAGTTGTGCATTAACAGACCAAGAGTTTTATGAGTCATAGAAATGGGACTAACAAAAAAGTTAGATTCCTAAAATTCTGGTTTATTGTCATTTGTTTATTTGGTTGAAAGAATATAAACCATCAGAACTCTCGTTAACGTGAACGTGTTGGTTATACTTTCCACTATGATTTTCTTTTTCACCTTCTCGCCGCTGCAGTTCAACAGTGGATGAAATTCTGGAGATATGACTTATTGTGACCATCACGTGAGGCGAGAGACAGAGTGTCTTTGGCAGCGATTATTTCAGTTTATTTGTGGAATTTCATACTGTGCTTATGGGACTGATGAAGTTACAACTGCAGCAAACATGATTTATTTCAGGTGGAGAGCGCACCATTCATTGATATTTCGCTGGGGGACGATAAAAAAGTAATTGAAGGAAGAGGAGATTCAATCGCACACCTTAAATCCACACTTTTGATTCAATTTGAAGCTCATCTCGCCAATGAGTCTCACAATCGACACATCAGACAGCCAATTAAATCTTTAAATGTGCCTCCTCACCCCAAAGCAATTTGGCCATACAGCTCAGCCCATAACACCTCGCGAAGACAACTTTGCAGAGATCATCAAGCAACAATACATCATTTTATCCATTTAACCCTCATGTCACTATCAGCAGTGATTGATTGATGATCGATGATTGCCAGAAAAGTGGATCATTTGCATCGTATAATAGCTAGAACGAAATGCTATTACTGACCGAAAATATTTAAGGGCCCTAACAAAAAAAAGAACAAAGAGAGAGATCCAGGAATGAATCCCAATACCTCCGGTCTGGGTCTGACACATAACAAGACTATCAGTGTGAATTATTGATTAATTTTGCTCCATTTTTTGAGCCCACTAAATATTTGTATTCACTAAGAGGAAATGATTGGCAAGAAACGCATTATCAGTGGACCTAACAGTTAAGATCAATCTCCAAATAGGTGTGAATTTCTGTCTTATTTACTCGCACCACGCTTTCGAATAGAAAAGAGAAAAAGTTGGTAGAAAAAAGGTATTTATGATTAATTATTTGGCTGAAAATTTTAACGATACCACCAATAGTTGTTAGCAGATGATTAATAGTATATCTCAGTCAGAGTAAATAATTACTGTATATTCCACTTCATTCAAACAACAGTTTCAATGGTTTTGATCTAAAGTTCAGGTAAATAGATTCTTGACGTCTCTAAAATGTTAAATTAACTGCCTAAAATTCCAAATAGAAATTGCTCATGTAAAGGAGATAAGTATTCAATGAAAAAATTTCACTTTTCGTGAAACGTCTTCGACTTCGAGCTTATTGAAAATAAGTTCAGGAGATGCTTATAGTAAGAAATGGTGTACACTTGAATAGAAGTTAGAGAGCGTCTTTCAACATTTCAACACATTTTTCAAGATTTAATAAACTTTAAGATCATTTTACGAGCTTTTCGAGAAAATTTGAAAACGTGCGTCAATTTGTGAGCTTTAACAATTCATTGGGAATTTCTTTAACTTGTGAAGCTTTTAACACAATTCCAGAACTTTGTAGAAAAAATTACACTTGGATAAATTAAAAAAATCAAAACTTTCTAAGTTTGCTAGAACTTCTGCAGAAATTTAGAATCAATGAAAAATAAGAGTTAAAAAAATTAGTGGAAAAATATCAAAAATTTAATGAGATTTAGAGCTTTATGAAGATCGATATTTCTTTGATTGAAGTTTTTGAAAGCTTTTATGGATATTCTTTAAGCTTACTTAGAAGGTGTTAGTACCTATAGAAAATATACTAATTGAGATGAAAGCTCAACGAAGCCCTTCAAGTTTCCCTTCAAAATTCTATTAATTAATTAAGCTTAAGCTTCCTTTTAAAGCTCTTCCAACTTCCTTAAGGCTTCTCTTCAAAGCATTTTTAAGCTTCCCTTGAAAGGTTACTTAAAGCTTCTTTTCAAAGCTCTTTTAAGCTTCTCTTACAAGCTCCTTAAAGCTTCCCTTTAAAGCTCTTAAGTTTTTCTTTAAAGAATTTTTAAGCTTTCCTTGAAAGCTCTTTACCCGATTTCCACCGATTTCCTCAAAATTTTGATGTTGTTGGGGACAAAAAACCTTCCCAAAAATGCAGACATGTCAGAGGACTTAATTCGCTAAGATCTTGAAATAAGCTTTTGAATGTTTCCCAATTCAGTATCACTAGTAAATTTTTAATACTCCCTTGCAATTTCAAATACCTTAAAACTTGTTCCGGAGCGTATGGATTCTAGTTAAT
>CAKKOB020000187.1:53323-73297 GCA_918844115.2 Phlebotomus perniciosus | reverse complement strand
GCATGGAGAAGAGTCTCGATGACGCCAACCATCCCGTCGCTGTCACGACGATCGATCCCCAAACCGACAACCCAACTGTGAAAAAGGTAAGCAATAGATTAATCAGCAGATCCAAGAATTCTATTTCTGGAAGAAAAAAAAACTCACCTTTACTCCTTTTAGGTGATGGTCAAACCACCAACCCCTCTAACGACTCCCTCCTCGCAACGGAAGAACTTTACACCCACAACACCCGCATATATAGATTAGTCAGCCATAGTTGCAAAAAGAATCGCAAAATCGATAAGAGGGGCGGAAATTAAGCTTTAAATGGAGTGAATACTCCAAATTCCTGAAAATGAGTCTACAGACACTTTCATAAAAATATATCTTCCGCTTGTTTTTTTTTCACATATATATATTTATAATAAAATGTAAATAGAAATTTGGGACAGAATTAGCACAAAAAACACCAACTATATTTGCTCCACATAATTATTTCGAAAGGGAAATCTCTGACAATATTGGCCTCCTTCCGGAGGACGCCTCGCAGACGGAAGTTCTTGGAATTGCTACTTACCTGGTGGGTTTTATCAAAAGGAAATAATCAATGAAGGGAAAATCTTCTTTGCTGCTGTGGGTGTTTATTTATAGAACCCCAAATGTAAGTAGCAATTCTTCCCTAAATTCACTTTATTTTTTTTTTCCTTGTGAAAATCATCTTTACTGATAAAGGTTATTGCCTCTGACTAATTTGGACGGATGATGGAAGAGTGTGAGCCAAGAAAATGCCACTAATTTTTCTCTCTCTCTCTCCCCTCCCATTCCCTCTGCGCTATCTGATTATCTTCTAATTAATTAAGTCACTCACTCGTGAGCCTTATTTAGAGGGATTTTCCTATAAGGATAATTTTCACCAAGTGTGTGATATATTTTGCAACTCTGCAATTTGTGGTCGTCATGTAATATTTTTACCACCACCAAATTGGACAGAGAGGGGGGGGATGGGAAAGATTTTAGAAGAGCAGATGGATTGCCCATCCTCCTCCCATCGTTTAAACATCTTAAATCCCGACAAAAAATGTTATACAGGCCAATTAGTTAAACCACAACCACGAAATTGCTTTTTTTTAGAATACAAAGATTAACCACCAGACTGTCTCGCTATTATTTGCAATGTATAACAATTAAATAAAATGATTTTTTCTTCACAGCAAAGTAAAGAAAATTCGGTGAAGCTTTTCTTTTTTAATCAAGGCAAGGATGATTAAGCAAAGAAAGGCGTACATCACTTATATTTGAGCATAAAATGATGACGATTTGTGAAATTTTAATAAAATTATGCCATTACGGAATTGAAATTGGGTCAAATATCTACTAGAAAATCTTGGGAAACTTGAGAATTTTTATTGCCTTCCTTTCTTTTACTTAAACACCTTCCCATTGAGTTTTTATTCTTATATTATTATCAAATTTTTGTTTGAAGAAACAACTTTAAGTGACGGTGTGAAAAGAACATAAAATCACGATGATTAAGGGGGTGGTTTTTATGATGTGAAAAAAAAGAGAGAAAATTATCTTCTTGTGGTCAATTTCAACCAACAGATAATGTGTTACACAGAGATGTGGTGAAGAAGAAGTTGCTTTTTCTTTTCTTAGGATGATAGAGCAAGATGGACTTACTGTGTCCCCCAATGAAGTCGGGATCAATCATCGTACTTCGAGGCTCATATGTTGTTGTACTGTCCACATAATCGGCGGAAATGTCGTAACCCATTGTCTGCTGTGGCGTCACAGATGAGGAGTAACCATAAGGACTAGTATAGCCCACCTCATTGAGGTACGTGTACCTGTTTTGACGCCGGATAAGGAGGAAGTGGAAGAAAAAAGGAAAAACAGAGAGTCATTAATCGACAAAAAATGCAAAGAAAAACAATTAAAGGAAAAGCAGAATTTTTCCCCCCAAAATTAAGGGAAAAATTCACAGATTGATTTCTAAACGACACAAAAATATCCATTATACCCATGATGAAGTTGATCACTGCTTGATGGCGTTTGGGTGTCAAAGACAGAACTATCAGGTGCCGCATCACTCTGGGCTCTCATTTGCGCCCGGTGAAACCGCACCTCGTCCTCCACCTTCTCCCTCTGCTTCTTTGACATTCGTCCGAATTTTACAGCTGAAAAGGCACAAAAGAAAAAATCATTGAGACAAATCCAGTAGGAAAAGTTAGCCGAGACACTCGAGCATGAAGCATATGCTGCACAGATATATATTTACAAAAATATGTTACTCTTTGATCTTTTCCACCTTCACAGGTATTTAATGGTAATAATTTAGAATTCTTGAAATGTTTCTGTTCTTCTGCGTCGGCAAAAGGCTGTTAAAAGACTGAGAGGAGGTAGAAAAAAATTTACGGATACATCGTGAGAAAATCGTGAGCAAGAAATGCCTAAAGAGTAGAGACTTCTTCATTTCTCTTGAGCACGAAAGTTGGTGGTTTCATTTAATTCTGACAGACACAAAAAAAAATGCGCAAAAGAATATTTTGCAGATTATTTCAATTGACACATATTCTACACAGTTATTTAATTTCCCAATCCATAAGTCACATTAAGAAGTCTGCTCAGTGATTCTTCTCGCTTTTTTTGCTCACCTCCTCTCGCAAGATCATATTCTCACACTCAACACAATACCGCGTGTGGATGCACACAAGATCGCCTCTAACAAGGCATCACACAGTTGGAAATCGTGTAACACACGAAAACGTTAATTTTATAATATTAACGTTATTACATGTATAGCGCTTATTTAAAAGGCAGTGTGTCAAAAAACAGTTATTTATTATTGTTACTCCTCACTTGTTCCTCTTTCTGTTGATCTTCTTCAACCTTCTGGCTCTCGCGGTCTCTCCACAACTTCTTCGTCTTATACCCCCACCAACCTGAGAGAGATTGTCCGCAAGAACCGGTGATGATGCGTGAAGATGCGAATTCTCTTTTTTTTCTTCTTTCAAAGCTTTCAAGCTGTTTTGCAATATTTGATTTATTTTTTTTAGCAAAATGTTGCTGCAGAGCAAAAGAGTGATCCCCAAAAACTAAATAAATTCAATTTACAACAACAATCTGCCCCCTAAGCCCTCTCTTGATGAAATACCACCGAGAACAAGAGGAAGAAAAATGTTGCCAAAAAAAGCGTGGCATGAGGAAGAAAAGAAAAGAGTGCCGACAAAAGGGCACAACAATAGCAATAATAAGTGAATAAAAATGAATGCTGAATATTAAAACAAGAATACTGAGCATTGTGTAATAATATGTTGCTTTATGATAAAACGTAAACTGCTTGGAGACTATCAAGATGCAGCAAAGAATGAGAAGAATGCTTTTGGGAAGATGAGAAAGGGAGAGAGAGAAATTGACTTGGTCTTTTTTTGGGATTCCTCAAAAGAAAATCTTCTCTCGAGCATGTTCTTTTTTTTGTGTGCTCCAAAGTGTGTATGAAAACCGCTAAAAAATACACGCAAGAATATTAAATGCTTCAAAACATTCTTTAAATGTTGCGTGTGTGCAATTTATACCTCTTCTAGCGGTTGTATTTTACAGTACTATTTCGCTTTTTTTTCATCAGTCGACCTCTTATTTTAACACACTTTGCCTTGCATCTCTTTTTTCAGCACATAACATATAAGATTTTCAGACAAATCCTCGCGAAATGTTTTTTTCACTAGAACATTTCGTCACTTGAGATGAATTTTTATCGCCATTAAAGCCACAAAAGGAATAAAAAATATAATAAACAAGCAGAGGAAAATTACCTTTATGCACTTCTTTGCCGGATAATGAGAAATTTAATGAAGGAATTGTCACTGAATAAAATGCAGAATGATCGTAAGAACGGTAAATAAAATAATTAAGATATCTTACAATTCTCACATATAACTTCGTGTGATAAGAATTTTCTTTACGTTTTTTTTTAATTAAATTTACCTCCTCATCATAAATTCTATGTGAGCAGAAATTCAAAGTTTCAACAATCGCAATTTCGTGACTCATCTTATCAAACTGCAATTTTAATCTGCAGTGTACGATTTAGTGGAAATATTACTACAATTGCAGAATTTACGATCAATAGCTTCGACATGACTCCCAATGAATTTTCCTCCCATTGAGACTGTCTTGAGACTTCCTCCACTAAATCACCATAAATTCCAATAAATTTTATTCCATCACCACCGTTGGATTAGGCTTTAATTTCAATGGGAAATTTTCTTTATAAACGGCTCTTTGGCTCACGAAACATGCTTAATCATCTGCAAAATCAATTCTCGTCATTTGTTGCTTAGCGATCACTGTCAGAGATCGATGAGTTGGTTTTGTAAAATAAAAAAAAACGAGCAACAAAAAAGCTACATTGACTGTATAATCATGTCACAGGCTGTATTAGGGTTCTACAAAAAAAAATTAAGAATATTTTCTCACGCATAGCGGTAAATTCTAATCAGTGGAATGATTCTTAATAAAAAAAAAAGGTACAATAAATTTCCAATCATATTGAAAAGAGAGAAATTTAATAGAAAATGTCTCTCAATATTTTCTCATATCCTTTTCATCCCATCACTTTAAGTTCGCAAATGGGAAAAGAAATACACACAATTTTCACATGTATCGATTTTTCCAGTTGCAACTCAACATTTTATACATAAAAACACTGTAATACCAAATGTGCAGTATTGATATATAGAAAAGAGCTGTAAGAGAGACAAGTAAAGCATAAATAGAGACTCCTTCTCTCACACTATTTGTTCAAAATGGGAAAAACTCTTTGAATTGTGAATCTATCGACTCATTGTTAACATATTATATTGTATTATGATATTTTTCTCTCTCCCTTTTCGTCTTCTATTTTTTTTTTATGTTTCATTGCAAAACTCTAGCAATTCAGTTGAAAAAGGTATCGTACAAGAGGAGGCAACAGCCAAGTGACTCTGGCGTAACACGTACACGAGAAAAAGTCCATTAAATGAAAACAAAAAGAATAAAAAAATATACTGAGATGGGGTTATTTAGTATGTATAGTCTTTTAAATCTTCTCAATGACCTTTTAAATCTAGTTTAAAAAACCTTATACTAAAAGAGTGTTTTTGCATCCCTTAGTTGGAAATTGATTATACTTTTTTTTTCTTGCACGAGAGTCTGCTAAATGATTCCCCTCGCAGTTTTTGCAGTTAATTGCTTCAATGCACGCAGGGGTGTCATGGTTTCTAATGCATTTTCAACAAAAAATAATATAAATATGCAGATTCGGAAACTGTGTACCAAAATGCAGAATTTATAGAAAAGCAATGGAGAGCATCTTAAAAAATAACAAGTCTTCGAGCTTCCCTAGAATCCCTCGAAGAAATAATTCCCATCGAAATTTTTCCCATTTTTCAATTTTTTTGTGACAATCAATGAAAATTTCCGTCACTGCACTCCAAAAATCTCCTCCTCGTGAGACTCAATTCAACAATTTATTCTTTCCCACTGCACATTCAGTGAAAACAATGTAAAATTGTTATAAAGACGCAAATAGACAAATTAGAGGTGTTT
The DNA here is from genome assembly GCA_918844115.2 of Phlebotomus perniciosus. Classification (NCBI taxonomy): domain Eukaryota; kingdom Metazoa; phylum Arthropoda; class Insecta; order Diptera; family Psychodidae; genus Phlebotomus; species Phlebotomus perniciosus. The sequence goes on along the minus strand of CAKKOB020000187.1, from coordinate 67,729 downwards.
TGCAATATTGCCACAATAAATTATATAAAATTTCCATAGAATCTTTGCCAATGTTGTGAAAGCACATGGAAAAAAAAAGAAACTCACGGTGTTGGGTTCTTGTGGCACAAGTTCTTAAGTTTACTTTACCCACAACGTCAAAAAGTGTGCAAAGCACTTGCATATATGTTGGTTGAAGAAGGTTGAATTGTGGGGATGCCCTTCGGCAACTAACTGCAAAATTGTATATAAATCGTTCCGGTGATTTGTTTCTCTTGATAAACACAAATTGATAGTTAACGATTGGAGCTCTCTTGCCATGGGAGAGCAAAAGTTATACACATTCTTGAATTGTCTTCTCTTTTTTACCTTCCCCACCACCGATAAATCCCACGTTTGGTGATTCATCAATGCATCTCTGTATTTTCCCATTTAGAGAGTGTCGAGAAAGGGGACATTTATGAAGAATTGTCTCTGCGATAATCTCTTGCACCTGCAATTCTGGCCATATATAACATCAATGGAATCAAATGGACAATGAATTTGCGTGGGTGTTGGATGAGAGGGGACAGCCCCAATAAATTCTAACACACACCCATAAGAATAGATCATAATGCCACGATAGGGAGGTACATTGAATAATTTGTAACCTTATATTTCGCAATTTTAATCGATAATTGGATATTCATATATTGGGTTTGATTAAAGTGAGGAAAAAAATTCCAGCCCGAGAATATCGTCTTCGACCCAATATTTCTGCATGTTACTGTTGAATTTGAAGCAATAAAAGAGGTGAACAAGAGGCAAATCAATAATCAAACACCATAAATGGGGTTAAAACACAAATAGCAAAATGTTTGTATATATATAGTTTCGCAAAAAAAGTGAAGAAGTTGCATTGATATTCAATCAAAAGAGCGACAATGAACTCCACACAGCAAACGTCCTTAACTTTGTTATAATTCTTCACATATATATAAGAAAAATCGTGCAAAAGCACACTCACATGTTCACATTGCGCGTAAAAAGAAAAGTTTTATTTTTTCTTGCCACTATATTTATAGCAAATTGTGCCTGAGGAAGACACCGGAATAATTGAACTAAATTAATTTATAATTAATTCTAGAAGGAAAAAAATAACACTATCACTCCCATGGAAAGCCAGCTTGTTAGACTTGTCATTGAAGTAATATATATATATTTTTTTTTAATTAAAGCTTCTAGGCGATATTATATGAAAGTGTGTGTCCCAAATTGGAGTATACTTCCGCAATTCAACCTACATTTTAGGGAGGAAGAAGAATGCGTTCAAGTTCCTATTCGGCTATTTATTATTCTGCCAGAAATGAAGAAAAAAGTCTGGCAATTTTGTTCAATTTAAGAAAAAATACCTAACTCTAAACTTAAGATTAATTAGATTAACAAATAAAGATTTTCAATATTCGCAATATTTCAACTAATTCGGCTTGTATTTCATTACATGAGAATTCTCATCTAATAAATAGTACGAATCCCAATTAAAAATTGATTTCTGCGAATTCGCACAACTATTTTGTTATTCAACAACAAAACGCTTGCATAATTGAAAATGCTTTTCGATTCTCTGGGCTGTGTTTTTGTGCGTCATTTCAGGAATTTTAATTTGATTTTTATTTGATATCCACCCCTCATGTGGAGTTTATTTAAATTGAGCACAATCATCAATGAATTAATTAAACACGGATTAACACTAATGACTGTGCGATATCTGTAATCCACAAATTATCCTCTCTCATCCTGATTTAAATTGTGTTGAATTTGCGAAGGATTTTTCACGTTGGGGGGAGGATATACAGATGGAATTTCTGTTGAGTGGCTGGAGCTTATCCGCCAGAAGAGACACTTGTGTAATTTGGGTGTAATTCAATTATTGTGCCTCCCCAACACTTTGCGAAGAATTAGATAAAATCAGCATATAGGATGTTTGGGATAGGTTCAATGATCGTCAAGTTATTCACCCCTACGGGGTATTGATTGAAAAGCTCATGTGAATAAATTTAGAATGACACGTCATCCTCAAGTTGAGGCCCCCAAAAAAAACATCTCGTTTTGCTATCACACCCAAAAAAGAGAGCATTTGAGAATGAGAATACACACCACTTATATTGGCCAACCTCAAGAATTTCAGTATTGATATTGTCAGTGCTAAAATTCGTGTTGGAATGCCAAAAGAAAGATATTTTCGGTAAATTTTCAAATGAATTTTCAATGAAGAAATAAATGTAATTTAAGAAAGCGCACTATTATGGATTTTTCTTTTCTTGGAGAAAAGTCACGATTCTCCTTTTAAACACCACCATCATCGTTACTTGGAATAAATTTTAAGTGGTTGGGTTGGAGAAGGTGAGATAACACATGGTTGAATATTTAGCGATAAGGGAGCTTTTCATGTAGGAATAAGAATATCCCAACATGAGTCTTTGGGGATAATCTCCTTGAATATTAATCACTTTTGGTGTCTCTAATCTCTTGAGCTTTTCTCATCTTCTCAACTTTCTTCATCAGGAATGATCTCCCACCTCATCTGTCCCCGTCTCCTCCATATGCACTTTATCAGTATATGAGGGATATAGAAAACAGTCGCAAAGTTTGTATTTGAGGCGTCTTCCGACGAATATGAAGCACAAAAGAGATTAAGGAATAAATAATAGAGTATATTTGCGAAGGGGCAAGAAGTTCTCCTCATATGTTGGGAATAAAGCGCCACAGAGGCGCGTAGTAAAATACCCATACAAGTGTAAGTCAGTGAAAAATGCCTCTCTTTCTCCTTTTAGAACATCATATCGGGTGGATGTGAGCAAGTGAGATAGATCGATTTGTGTGCGCGATTGTGAGATGTGGGACTCCACGTGTCCAAATCGCTTTTATTTCATTCCTTCCCATTTCTATGTTCCATTCCAGTCATTCACCTCAATTTCGGTGTATACTAACACACCCAAACACAGTATTGCCTCTATATTTCTCACCAAAAAGCTCCCGAGTTTGTCTCGCGCGCGCCTTTTTTTCGCTATTCGTCTTATCACTATAAATACGCAACGGTGAGAGTCATATCAAATGTTTTTTCGCGCCTTTTTTTTCGCACATCAACTCTTGCAGATCTTCATGCTCTTGGGTCTCTGGGGGGGAATTTCTTTTTTTTTTGGGTAAATAATAATTGAAAGGGAAGGTACTCACCATCACGACTCATTCCCAATTTGAGGCACTTTTGCAGTCGACAATACTGACATCGATTCCTATTGACACGATCCACTACACATTGCTTATTCCGTGGACACTGATAATTCACCACAGAACTCTGCGACCGCCTGAAGAAGCCCTTACAGCCCTCGCATGTGATCACACCATAATGCACGCCCGATGATTTGTCTCCGCACACTTTGCATGGGATTATCTCAATTTGAGCTGCAAGAAAGATGAAGAAAGAAAGCACAGGTTAAGCATAATCAATTCATATTGATGGCATAATGTTGGAGAACTTGGCACAGCTGGTCGATTTGATTCTTTCCGTAGAGAATGTACCTTTGGTCTTTGGGACTTCAAAAGAATTAGAAATCCAGTTTAAATAGAAATCTTGAGTTTAAATGAGATCAGAAAATCCGCCATACAAAATGAATTATTATCACTTGTCTGACAAGGTATGAAGATATGCAAAATAGCTCATGCATTGATAAAATATTTTCGTCTCCGTCTCTTTCCTGTGGAGAAATTTTTTTTGAATATTCAAAATAATTCATAAAGGAGGTGAAGACACCTGAAATTGCATGAAAAATTCATATGACGTTGAATAAGTTCCCAGGAAAATTTTCCAAATTAATAATGAAATATTATTGTCTCGCAAAACATTTTTTTCAACTATTGAATTTCATTATTCAATTATTTATTGAAATTAATAAATCAATATTTTTTCACAAGTCAGTGAACTCTTATTGCACAAAACATGTAATAATATTTTGCGTTAAATATCGAAATCTCTCAAGTAATTTTTTGGCAGAGATGAGAGAGAAAGAGAGTTCAAAAATGCGGAAGTGTTGCCTAAAGGAAAAAACAGTGAAAGAAAAAAGTCAGAGAATATTAAATTTAGCTCCTTTTGCTCAAACATAGTCTTTGGTATAAATAATGTAAATTTGACTTGGAATTTCTACGCTAGTGTTTATATATAAAACAGGAGAGCAAAACTCTTCTCAACACCGGGAGTCATTCACCTGACCTGCGAATGGACCATACTTTTCAGTTGTACAACCAGCCATGAGGGTCATATTGACTCAACGAACATAAATAGAATTAGCCTCTCAGGTTGTCTAATCTCAATCAGTGTTGGAAAGTAAATTTTCACCTGAACTGAGTGATAAGAGAGAACAAAGGGAGAAGTTTAGTTTAGCGAAGCTTTTTGTTAACTAATTCGCCGCTTTGTGTACATTTTATGCAAAAATTCCACCCATAGAGAGACTCATAACATCAAATACACACACCGAGCAAAACACCTTGATTTATTGTTGTGATGAATCGCCCAATAAATCTACGCGCCAGATATTTCCCATGCAATGCCACATTAAAATAAAATGTAATAATTTCTCACATTCACCACAAAATTGTGAATTAAATCATATTTTTACGACATTACGGGGTGGCGAGAATTTTATGGTTCATTGGACAAATTTTGAGTTTTTTTCCAGGGGACGAACAGATAAAGCAGGAGGGAAAAAGCCCTTGTTGAGCTTTTCAAATAAATCAACGCGGGGACAAAAAGCGCGGTTAACAAAATTCCTATATATATATTTTTCCACCCTCCATGTCTGTCCATGGCCGGACGGAAAAGACGACAAACCAGAGTGAGATTGATATCAAAAATTTAATAGCAACGCAAATTTCTGTTGCAATAGGTCAGGTATTAAGGCGCGATTGTCTGTGTGCGAACTTTCCGCTGTGGTCTGGACACTTCAGTGTCGAGAGCACGAGTGTGGGATTTGTGACCGAAAAAAAAAATCAGTCTCAAGTGTTTCTCTCTCCAATTGTTGAGGTATATAATGTTTTGTCTATATAGAGTGCGAAAGGAGTTATTTGATAATCCTTCATCAATCAATCACATCGAAAATCACACATTCGCAAGTAATTGAGGGGTGGGCGCCCAGAAAAAGTCTCTATATGTATCACCCGCTCAATCAATTTAACCCATTACACGCTTCTCACATTGGGAAACCATTGCTCTGGAGCAGCGCAATTTGTTAATTTTTCATAAAAGTCGCACGCCCACATTCAATTATACTTATTCTGCGAAATAAATCATTTTCAACTGGAGGATTTTTTTTTACATTTTCGCCTCCATATAAATATGGAGGGAAAAAACGCGAATCAATTTTTCTACCCCACACTCTCATCCCATATAATGTAGGTATATGTTTTTTTATGTTCACTGTTTAAATGAAAAATACACAACATGAATTTTTTTGGCATCAGTCCAGTTATTTTGCTCATTCCTCTGCCGCACATACTTTTAAAAGCACCCCAGAGGTTCTCCAACTGTTCTGAGCGTTCTGAGTATGTGATGAATTAAATAAAATGAGTTTAACCATGATGAGTAGAATTTACCATCTATTAAATCGCTCTTGCAGCATTATTTTAATAATGAAAAGCTCTCTCCATCCCTTAAAAAAGGATCCCTTTTAGAACCCTAACTGCTCAGCAAAGCAATTAGTTTTAATGATATTCCCCTTCATGAAGATATTCTGCTAAAAACACTCACTAAAAATGCGTAACTAATGACGAAAAAAGCGACAAGGGAAAATTGTCACAAACTCCAATTAAGATTCCAACTCTCGAGAACACTATGCTAAAAAGAGTGAAGAACTGCGCGAAAAAAATGCCCTGGGAAATTACTCAATAATGCACTTTTTAGGAGGGGAAAAATTCTAAATTTGCATTTTAATTGACTTTTCATGTTGGTGGGAGCACAAAAAAAGGCATGAGAGCAGCAGAAATGATGGAAAAATGTGTAAATTTCACGTAAAAATGAGCAATAAGAAGCTGATGTCATCGCAAAATGAAGAAATGCAAAGAGAACCACATATTGCAATCTTTTTGCTCATATTTTATATATTTCACGCGAGAAAAAAGAATTGAAGAAAAAAAACATGAACAAAACACAGTAATTTCGATGCCAGTGAACTTGAACGTCCTCCACCCTGTTTTTCGTATGGCCCACCCCCTCACCTCCCCCCTCCCCCTTGGGTTCCAACTCCGTGATGATTGTTTCTCTGGGCGCACCACAACAGAAGTGTGAATGAAAATCGACACAAAATCACGTCTTGAATTGCTTCTTTTGGCACACACGCCTCATCGCAAGCTCTTTCAGGCACCACTTCACACTCCAGAGGCATTCCTCGCGAAAATTGCACCAAAACATATCGCAAGCAAAAAGAGTCACACAGAGAGAGAGAGGAATTTTTCTGGCCATCAAATAAATCAAAATCAGAAAAAAAGTGTACAAGTCTTTTTGTCTTTCATCAATGAATGAGGAAAAGCCTCAATCAGAAATTCCTATATAGCATTGTTCTGATACGAAAAAAAAAGTGTGTGTATATGAGAACACAAATCGATTTTAGAGCGTCAACAGAGTGAGAACGAAAACTACATCGTGTCAATGAACTCTCCTCCCGATTGAGTCATTAGATTCTCTGTGTTTTTTTTCGGGTGGTAAAAAATATTTATTAGTAAAATTTCGTTGAGGCCAGCGACGCGCGCGCTTTTCACGATCGCGAAGGAATTCCGAGAATGCCATTCCCCCAACAAATTGCCACTGTGTGAGTTCTGTGATAACAGCAACTCATTCATCATCAATTTAAAACAAACGAGCTATTGGAAAAATTCACATAAATTCACATGCCCGGAGAAATTCAATTAAATTCTTATAGCCGCTAAGTGGCTCAATTTCAGGCACTCAACAAGATTTTCCATTCTCAGTTCTTTTTTTTGAGATTTTGAAGCCACCACCAGAGATTCCCAATGTGATATCGACTGTGACTCACTTGAGATGCGGAATAAAGACAAATACGCAGAATTAGAGGCAGAGCGAAAAAAAACGCGTTGACCCACTTTTGATATTAAACACCGCATATCTGACAATGTGTTCTAAAATAATTTATCACGAAGAAGTCTTATCATCACCTGAAGATTAGGAAATAACCTGCAATAAGATGCTGATTTTGAGGGGAATTATCGTTCTACAGGCGCCAATTTTGCGATAAAGAATGACTTGTTCCAAGTTTAATTTTAAACTTTTATAAGCAGAATGCAGTAATGAAGACTCATCTAAGGTAATTGATAGATTATTGTTATGTAGTAACGTTTTAAAACGCTGTAAATCTTAGATAATTAATTGATACTCAATTGGCGAAAAAAATACAACTCCCAACTCCCAAAAATATCTAGAATTTTATGAAGCTTTGAGATATTTTAGGATGTCTCAAAGCTCTTGCTAAACTTTTGAAAATTCTTGAAAGCTTTTACATATTTTCTTAAGGCTTTCTTCTAATAAAAAGCTTTAGAAAACTTATTAAGAAAGTTTTCTTAGAAAAGTATTTTTTATAGAAAGCGTCTTCAGAAAACTCTAAAAAGCTTTCTTAAAAAGCTCTAGAAAGCTTTAGGAAACTTTTATATTGTTATAGCTCGGAGAAAAATGATATTTGCGCTCTGGGAAATTTTGGAAAAAAAACTCAATTTTTCAAAACAGGGCTGGCAATAACAGGGTTTGTTGTATAGGGGACATTCGTGTGGTTCTAAAAATGCATCAGAGCAATGATAAGTCGAATTATCGTGTTATTATCCTGAGCCGTCGTTATAGATTTCTGTAGTTAAGTTTAGTCGTAATAAACTTTGCGATCCCAAAATAACAAAAATATAGATTAAAATAAGAAAATCCCTATAGATTAGGTTTAATGAATTTGACCTAATTTAGAGAGTTTCAGATTATTTTAGGATTCAGATAAAAAATGACCATTAGAACCTAAAAAAAACATTTATAAAAAGTTATAGATTGTGAATTTAGATTAAATCTGCGAATATGTTTTTGCTGCAACTTTTGTTAATTCAAAAGTTATTTTCCCTTCAAAATTCCTATAGGAATTTTAATCTTAACTTTAGCACATTCTACCTCTGATGGAGTTGGGAACTTTCTTCTCAGGCTCCGTTCCAGCTGCATTGTTTGCCGTTGCGGCAATATTCATGGCAGCTCCGTGGATGTTGCTGCAGTTCTGAATGAGCGGCGGCGGCGTCGTGCTGTCCGCCGTCTCTTGGTGTCCGGAAAAGGTCGACGACGCCGGCGTCGCATGATGACACGGCGATGTTGACGTCGATATGGCACTTAGTGAAGATGAGGCAACAGCACTGCGACCATTGCGAGTGATGGTCGTATCTAGAGGCAGCCGGAGCGACGACTCCTGTTTGATGGGTGGCGGCGGCTGCGGCGGTCTCATGGGGCGGCAGGAGGCCGCCGGGTTGGCGTACGTGGCGCGATGGTGTATTGGAAATTGCTGATGGCGCTGAATGTTGGTCTGATGTGGTCGCATCTGTGTGAGTTCGTCGAGGAAGAGGCGCGGATCGAGGCCCATCTGGGTCTCCTTGCCCACTTCACTCGGGATCGCCGGATGGGGCGGCGGCGGCGGCACTTGATGCGCCGCCATGTCCATTTTTCCGCACGGACCCGTGACCACATTGTTGTTGTTCGCCGCGGAATTTCCACGTGCTGCACCATATTTTCCATACCAATTCTGACTGAGAAAGTCGCTAAAGTCGTTTTCCATCTTCTGCGTCTCTTAGGTGGGATACAGTGGTCGTATACACTGAATATTCATCATCGTTGGCGGTTATTTTTCTTGCGACCACCACCCTTTGTCACTCACAATTTTTTTTTAAGATTCACAGTTTTCCAGTGAATGGCACTTTTTGGCTCAGGGATTTACTACAGGTTTCTGGATGGTTTATCACTGAAAATTGGCAATCAACACGAGAATTTCACGTATACCACGCGAAATTATCCTCTCACACTCTCTATGGGCTTTCTTCAAATTTTTAACGAGCCCCCCTACCCAAAAGGAACAACCAGAGTGGATTGCGAACAGAAAGACCAGCAAAAAGGCATTGAGTGGGTACTCTTTTCGATTTATCGTGTGTCTTAGGTCAAGATACGGAAAAGGCCTTATTCGGTGAATTTTTTGCTCATATAGCCAACCAGAGAACCACAGAAAGTGCAGAAAAAGCGAAAAAATACACGATAAAAGACACAACACCTCAACGTTGCATTAAATGGGTGGCCTGGGTGGCTCAATGTGGGCAGCGAGAAAATAGCACCTCTCTTTGAAATGCAATTCGCCAAATTGATGTGCTGCCGTTGGCAATTTTTGCGCCATCCAGTTGTGGAAAAAAAATCATGAAAATCATACAAAAGACTGTCGATCACTGCATATTATCGTGACTTTTGGGCGCACTTTTTCATATTCCCATAAGAGAGAGAGTTCAACTTTATAAATAAACCCAATTGGGTTGTGGAATTTCTCTACACCCTTTCTCGCGGAAGATGAAATGAAATTGGCAGAAAAAAAACATGAGAAAAACAAACATGAGAGCAAAAAAAGGCAGAAGAAAAAAACATGGGGTTTAGTCACCTCGCCGTGCTTTCAGTGACGCGCGCGAGCTTTCTGGAAAGAATCTCCGTCAAATTACACAATATTTCGACAAAATACTTTCGGGTGGAAGAGTCAATGAAATTGTGCCGAAAGGCTAATGATCGCTGAGAGTGAAAAATTCTTTTCCTCACTGGCTCTTTTTTTTTTGTTAGGAACAATTGTGTGGATGAGGGCGAAAAAAATCGAGTGTGAGTGTTTATAGAGTACGACGTGAGTACTCTTCGATGTTATTGAACCGCGGCGCGCGACGTCACCATGAGGCGCGCGATGATTTGCCGGCTTTTTCTCTCACACTCACACCCCGGGCATCATCATCATTTTCATGTACAAAATGGAGTGAATGACATTTTGTATATTTTTCATCACCACTCTCCCATTTTCACACAACATTTTATATTAAACAATGTACCAGAGGTGTAATCCTCGCGAGACACTGAGATAAAAAAAGGCGCATATATGGGAGAAGTTGTATTCAATGGCGAATCTTAAACACTTTGTAAATCCTTCAACAATTTAAAGGTAATAAGAAATCAGAGAATTCAGACAAACTAAAGACTCACCAGACCTATGGTTGTGTAATTCGTATTATTGCACACAAAGGCAACAATGTGAATTGATAAGAAAATAGCCACTAAATTGAATTTTATCAATTAACCATTGTTATGCAGGTTATTAATAGAAATTTTCCCTGCTTTAATATAATTCCAGTATTTATCAATATTGTAGCATTAGCGGCATTTTTCCATAATAACAACTAATAAGACATATACGAAATAGAAGATACTACGTCGCGGAAATATAGAGCGGATAATTTAGGTGTCACACCATAACCAACCGACTAAACCACAATAAACAGCCAATTCACATTTGAAACAATTCATGTCTGGCACTATCTATTAGAAAATGGGGATACACTATTATGTCCCCGAGAAAATAGCACCGAATGCGTGTCTGTTTTCTATGATAAAATGTGGCTAAGAATTTCCCAATAAAAGCCCTATTATATTTGAAGTTGTAACGCAGCTCAGGGAATGGAAATTCTGCTCAAAAAAGTTCAAAAGCTTCGCTTTGCGATTGAGAACTTTGTTTTGGGGGAAAGCTCTGGAGTTCAATGACTTTTCTGGAATAATTTCGCAATAGCTGATAAAATAGCTCCCTCTCTCCTTTATGTTAATTCGATTTCTGAGCTCAATTATTGATAAAGTGTCAAATTTTGTTGCGTGAAATCCAGAACAAACACTGAGAGGAAAATTTATCCAAATTTCCGCAGGTTGTGAAGAGATAAAACCAAACGGATATCAAATTTTCAAATTTATAAGCGGATTAAGCACAAGAAAAGAATCCCAGAATGTTTAACACTGATAGACACCACTTAAATTTGCATGAATATTGATATCATGGAGGAAATTGGATGCAAAACATGCCATTTGATATCTATAAAGACAGAGAGTCTCGCTGAAAAAATTAAAATTACAAGAATTGTATCGATCTCGTGGTTCGAGCAAACCAGTTAAAACTGCTTAAAGCTTTTCAAAGAGTCAATAAACTGCATATGGAAAATTTCGCAAAAAATTTCCCAAACAATCGGCAATTAACTCACAGAGGCGGAAGTGTTGGAAGAGATTGGGGCAGAAATTTTCACTTTCTGTGGTTATTATGGGCGACGCGAGATGAGGTGAGATAATTGAAAATTAATCACAAGAACTCATCATATTATGCTCGTCTTTTTGGCGCGCAATCCACCCACCGAGAGGAGGCAAATAATATCTCCGCGAGTCTTTTTTTTTTCGCCTTATGCCCGCTATGATAGAGGGAGATGGCAGTTTTGTGTGTATTCTGTGATTAATGGTATCGCGGTGTGCAATAAGATGGAATTAATATATTTAAAAAGTACATAACATAATTTCACTTAGTTCACATTCTCCGATTTATAGTATTATGTGTTGTTCTGTATGGATGTATCACAATATTATGTATATATGGAGAAAACGTCACACACTTTTGTATATCAGTCCCAATAAGAGAGTCAATGAACTCTTTTGACTGTAAAGAAAAATTATTTACGTCTGTGTTTTATATATGTTATTTTTTTGGCTGATTTTTTTTTCTTCGCATCAACTCTTGTCTTCTTATTCTCAGTGGATGTTTTACACATGAACACAATTTTAATTTTCACACATCTCGGGACTTCTTTTTGCTTCTCACTCCTCATCTATACATGCTTCCTCGTTTTCATCAATTTAATTCTCTCGGGGCACAAAATACCAAAGGAGAGAAATATTTAATTCCCTCTGCCCTGTCACAAACACTCCAAAAATGTGGCCCTTCTTTCACGTCAATTAAAAGTGCAAGGCTCATGAGGAAGAATAAAAAATCCACCACTCTTGTCACTCATCCACCGGTAGAGCCCTTTCACCGGCTGATTTTTTAATTAAATTGCTGGTCACTTTTGAAGAAAATTCTCTTCAGAAAATCGCACAATTTCCAACCGCTGCAGTCACTTTTACCAGTCAAAATGAAAAAAAAATGGTCTTTTCTCATTAAGTTTCATAAGGCCTCACTGGGTTGGTAAAAAAGTTTGAAATAATTAGCACAAGAAATAAAAAAAAGAAGAAGTCCACTCTGGTATAAAAATAATTCCTTTCCGAGAAGAAAACTCCACAATTTTCTTTCCTCGCAACCGACACCGAACTTTTTCACACCGCAAGAGACTTGAGAGAATTAAAATAATTTTTTCTTAAACACTCTTGTCAAAGTACAAAAAATGTATGAATATCTCTCTTGTTCGTATCGACAATTGTCCCGCTCCCACACACAAATACACACGCACTTTGGGGATTTAGTCTTGGAGGCACACACGGAGGAACTGCCTGAGAACTTTCACCCCCAAGACATCACTGCGGCGACTTTCTGGCAACTTCTCTCTGTGACACTTGCTTCACGTGGATTTTTCTGGGAATCCCACGGAAAAAAAATTCCCCACATATACACACACTCCCTGGGAAAAGCGTGGCGATACCCTCCCACGACAAGGGATTAATTTGAAGAAAGTCCCGAAGAAGGTGGAAAACTCTCAATTCACTCCTTTTCCCCAACTCAACATCCCAACCAAATAAAAAAAGCACAACACAATTGGTGTAAGAAAAATTGCCCCGAAGAAAAAAGTTCGAGGAGTTGAGAGAAGAAAAAAAAAAGAGAAAAACTTTCCCCGCACCGCACAAACTTTTTTGGCGACTTTCATCGACGACTGTGGAACTAGGAAGCGACCCAACACCACGGCACCCGTGAAGCCTGACGTAAGATCGCACTGGCCACCCAATACAGTCCCAATGAAACCACCACATCCACTTCTGGATATCATATGACAAGCAAATGATTCGGTGTATGTATGCTTGGAGCCACAATGTTGAGCCTCATGGGCGCATGTGCCCCATTCTCGAGAATCAGTGGCTACAGGGAGGACAGGGACGTACAGTGTTCTCCCATCTGGCGTCTCTGTCTGGTGTTCTGGGTGCGGTGGCAGCACCGACTTTCCCTGGGTTGCTCAAAAAGTTCGTGGACTATCAATATCTATTGAGAAAAGTCCACCCCATGTGTAGCTGCCTAGCCCTGTTTCTTACACTTTGGGTTAATTAAAGGTCCGTTGAGATATGATTTCATATTTTCCAAATTATGTTTGTTTTGGTCCACCATCTTTCTGAGCCACCTAGATACGTCGTCATATGGCCCACACGATTGGGGGCGGGTGTGTGCGGGAGACGCCGCTGATCCCGTTCATTGAACGCACCGTGTGGGTGAATGACTAGAGAGAAGTGTACAGAGAGTGAGCAGGGGAGGTATTCTCCACCTTTTCCCCAACTCACTCCCATCCCTTCCACTGAACACACCCCTCTCTCCCCAAAAAACGCATCCCTATGATCAGATATGTATTATTTTAAAGATCGGATAAGGGTAGAATCTACCCCTGTCATCCCTTAGAACAACCACTGAGAGGCTGTAAGAATGACACATGAGTCTGTTATAACAATAGAAAATGCACACACTTATGCAAATCTTGACGTAGCACTTGGGGAATGTCGCGAGTGTGAAGTTGAAAAAAAGAGTCACACATATCGCTACATGTATTATCTATATTTCACCACAGTGCCATTTCATCGGTCATTGGCCCCACTTTAGGATGGCACACACCAGTGGCGGGAGTGAGATGGAGCATTTACACACATTCTCGCGTCCAATTCTTTTTCTAAAATATATATATCGAAGAAAATACTACAAAAGCTAAATATACAGAATCTTTCACAAACACATGATCGACCACAAAAACAGATGAGAGAGAAATATACAAAAGTCCATCTGCGTGTTGGGAGCAAAATTCTCTCTCCTCGCGTGAGCTTTACATGATGAGTGAGATGGCGATAGTGGAGATTCTTATCAGAAATAAACATTCTCAATTCTTCTGATAAAGCAGACATGACACCGGCTGCCAAACAATGGAATACTCCCTCCCTCTCTCTGTGTGGAAATTGTCGAGGGGGAAGGATTTCCATCTCAGAAAAAGCAATCAGTTGATTAACTTTAAAGACACAATAATCGATATTTCTTGCACCTTTCCTCCCTTAAGGCTGTGGCCATAGCGTGAATTGTGACTTTTGTTGGCTCCACCCACAAAAGTCCCGTGACTTTTTTAAATGTCCGCCGTACGCAAAAAAGG